>CM067377.1:14512844-14555897 GCA_034510155.1 Eucriotettix oculatus
TTTCCCCTGGATTCCAAGGAAATCCACAATCATCACAACTATTTAACACTACCATTTACACATTCTTCCTTATATACACCTGCATGCATGATCAGCTGTACCGGAGTCGTGACAGTTTTTCGTGTGATTCCTTCTTTTTTAACCCCGTGCATTAATTCTTTTCCTCTGTTCTTCTAATGTTTCATTTACGCTCCCTAAACGAGACTTCAAATCTGCCTGCATTTCCTTAATACAATTAACCATGTCATCAAGAACTTCCTTTTTTTCATCAAATATCTTATTAAGTACCAGGGACAATTTCCTGTGCATAGTCCTCTGCCTTTTCAATACCCTCCTGCACTTCTTCCATTTTGAAAACACCACAGAACACAGAAACCCCAACCAAAATATTACGCAAAATACATTTATTTGCTAACAACTTGTGGAACCTGTCTTCTTACTCTTACTTCCACTTCTCCATACACACCGTACTCTGCTTTTTTACACAGACACACACACCTCTCGAAGATATCCACAAGGATCAATACTAGGGCCGCTTTTGTTTATTTTGTATATGTCGGTGTATTTGGGAATATACAGAATAAAACAATTACGATCACTGTTTCATTACTCCCGATTTATTCGTAACTAACCGCACTAAAGATATTATCGCAGACAAAGATATTGCACAAAACAAAAAGATTACAAAGAAAGACGCGATTAACAGATATAACATTTCTTCCCCGCAGAGAATAAGGAACATATATTCAATGGGGAATATCAAGTATCGTGGATTGTAATATAATGTGTTACGAAGGTGAGTATCGTTGAGTTGTCTTCCGATTCCGAGCAGATCGACGTAATGTCTCTGGAGAACGATCATCATGCAGAAGGTGTTCCGCTTGACCCAGACGTTGAAGTTCTCGCTCTAATTTTCTATTAACTACTCGTTCTGGTTGACAGGTTGGTTCTCGAGTAGGTTCCGTCGAACCTGCCGCTGATGTACGATTTCCGGAGTTAGCTCGTGGTGGCGTTGCCGGATTTTCAAGCAGGCGATTGTCGTCAAAGAAACGGATACGTCGAGGGGTCGTATTTGTTGCTTGCAGATGTAGATCGTCATCATTTGAACTCGGTTCATGACGAGTATGGATTTGATCTACGTGACGTTTGTATCGACTACCACCAAAACCGATTTCGTAATGTAAATCTCCCAATCTCGTGATGATAACACCAGGTAGCCACTTGTCCATTACGAGGATTTCCAGATAAGAAATACACTGGTTGATTTGACCTGAATTCTCGGAACTTAGGAACAAATTCTGACCGTTGTTTTATTGGTCATCTTCGTTGTGGGTATCTTCAGGTCGGAACCAGGTCAAGTCTCGTTCTTATCTGTCGACCCAAAAACAGCATCGCTGGTGATTGTCCCGTAGTGGTATGTGGTTGCTTTTCGATATTGACGCAAGAACTCGTTTAAATCATGCTGCAGAGATGTCTTCGTAGTTCCCATTGCTTTGAGGCGTCCTTGAAGTTTGCACACATCGTTCAGCCTGTCCATTAGTGGCTGGGTGATAGGGTGCTGATATTAGTTATGATTTTGAACTCCACTCCAACGAAGGAAGTCTGCAAAACTCCGACGACTTAAACTGCGTCCCGTTGTCCGATACGATGGTTACAGGTAGCTCCATGTGATGCGAATAATTCTTCCAAAGATAGCGATAGTAGCTGTGGAAGGTCGATGGTGATGTACGTCCATTTTATCCTACCTGCCTATTGCTTTTCGACGTCCTGACTTTGAGCGAATCATTCATTCGATACAGGTACTTGCGTGGAGGATTTGGTGTAGCAGTGCGTTCACCTTGGGCTACCTGGGTGTGTTTTGGGTCTTTACGCTCGCGTTGGTGGGCGTTGTGATTGGACGACGGTATATATCGGCTTATAGAGAATCCTTATATAAATTAAGTTGGGAAAACAATAAATTAATTCCAATGGTAGCTCTCGAAATTTTGGTGGAACTTTGTCTTTGTGCATGTTCGTGCACAATCAGCTCTACTAAGATTTTGCAACACGTTTTCGATTTTCAGCGTCGATACCCGGGCACAAAATAAAGCAGATTATATGAACGAGCCATACCTTTCATTTTCACAATTCCAACGTGGGCAGCATGCAAGTCATTTAGGATTGGTTCTCTAAGTGATGGCGGAATGACAACACGATGCTCAAACAGAAGACATCCTCCTGCCAGTGTATAATTACATTCAGAGCCTTGTAACGATGATGGATTAGACTTTGCCCACTTTCCAATAGCTGTACGATTTTGCCCAAATCTGGATCCTTGCGGGTTTCCCGAGTGATATCCTCTGCGCGGACTGGTAATTGTTTTATCTGGCACAAGATGAATTGATCAAAGTCGTCTCCTTCTCCTTCCTGGCGTTTGATTCCTGATTTCACCTGTTTGATTGTGTCATTTATTGAAGGTAAATGCATGCGAGAACAGTAATCTGCGTTCACATTGGCCTTTGTTGGTTTGTATTCGACTTCAAAATCAAAATTAGTCAAATAATCAGCGTAATTAGCCATACGACTAATGCAGAGTACGGGTAGTGACTTAGATGGATGGAGGATTTGGGACAGGGGCTTATGATCAGTAATTAATATGAAATGGCGAGCATAAACGTAGTAGAAGAACCTGTCGACAGCCCAAATGATAGCTAATGCCTCTTTATCCATTTGTGGATAGCGCTGCTCCGTTTCGCTGAGAGTTCTGCTGGCATAAGCGATCGGTCTCTCCAGCTCATTACTTATCCGATGTGACAATACAGCTCCAAGGCCCGTTTTACTTGCGTCGGTCGCCAGTACTAACGGCAATGATGGATCATAAGGTATGAGCACCTGAGGTGAGATTAAGATATCTCTGATTTCCTTGTACGCTTTATCACATTCAGGCGTCCATTTGAATTCATCCGCCTTGAGTAGATTCCGAAGAGGACGATCTTTCGTCGATAAGTCTGGAATGTAGGCCCCATAGTACGTTGCTTTGCCAAGAAATAGCTGAAGTTGTTCGGGTGATGTTGATTTTGGTGCATCGCGAATTGCTTCAATGTGCCTATCGGATTTATGGATTCCTTGCTGATCTATTTTATGACCAAGAAATTCGATGGTTGGCGTAGCGAAAACACATTTTGCTCGATTTAGGTGTAAACCATGCTGTTTCAAACGATCCAGTGTTCTGTCGAGGGATAACAGAAGTTCTTCGAACCCGTTTGCAAAATGAGCAGATCGTCGAAGAAATTGAGTACGTTGGGCAGATCTTTGAGAACAGCTTCCATTCGACGCTGCCAAATCGCTGGTATACTAGCTGCTTCGTATACTGCTCGAGTCGGTCTGATGAGTCCATGAGTCGGTGTGTTCAAAGTCAGTGCGTGACGAAACTCTTCATCGACCGTAAGATGAGTATAGGCGTCCGTTATGTCTAAGTGACAGAATAAATTTGCTCCTCGCAAGCGACTGAAAAGGTGTTCTGGCTTAGGTATCGGTTATTCATCGACGATCATTTTCGGGTTTAAAGTCGGTTTGTAATTCCCCGTTATTCTCAATGCTCCGTTCTTTTTTGTGACCACATGTGTCGTGGATGCCCATTCTGAATAATCTACACGTTCGAAGAAACCGGCTGCTATTTTCTCGTCTATTGCCTTGGCATAGGCGTCGCGCAATGCCAATGGAATTTCGCGAGGACGAGAAAACACAGGTGTAGCACCAGGCTTCAAGTGCAGTTTTGCAGGTGGTCCGATCAGTTTACCGGCAACATTGCTGAAAATGTCCTCATACCTGGATAATAAGCTTTTGAGGCAATTCTCTTGCTCCTGCGATAGTACTGGAGTTGTCGTGATCACTGTACTGATTTTTTCTGATGGGGAAAATAAATCGACGAAATTTATCTCGTTGACAAAAGGTTCGATCCATTCTCTCCCTAATAATGCGTCAAAATCTCCGTCCACAACATACAAGTGTAGATTTTTTGTCATTTTGCCTATGGAGACATCTACCGATGTGTAACCCAAGCAGTTAATTGGATGACCTGTGTAGCTGACGAACTTACGATTGGTTCTCTTCAGGGGTCGTTTGGTCTTGATCAGATCGTAGTGTTGTTGATTAACTATTCCACACGGTGCTCCAGTGTCCAATTCCATTTCAAAGTCGTGTCCTTCTATTTGAACATTTATTACCCGTTTATTAACTCCATTGACTTCGTTGATTTTTCCAAATCTGTGAAGAATGTCCACATTTTCGGCGGTTATCTCCGTAGTTGAAACTTGGTTCGTTTTCGAAGTCATAGACCGACACACTTTAGCAATGTGACCCTTCTTGCTGCACTGATGGCACACAGCATCTCGGAATGGGCACTTGATACGAGGATGTGGTTGACCACACCCATTGCACATCTTCTGATTCTCGGAGCTTGTTTGTCGCCTGGAGTTAGTTTGCGATTTTGACGTTTGGCCTCGATCGTTGCTCGTAGACCGTTGCTTCTGAAACTTTTTGTTTTTATTTTTGAATGCTGGTTTTCCATATCCCAATTTATTGGTCGATTCTATTGTCGAAGTGCTTGGCAATCCTGGATTCCTCACATCATTGGCTGAAGATCGTGTTGCTTCTAATGTGTGAGCAATTTTATATGCGTCATCGAAGGTTTCCGGATTTTTGGCGATTATTTCGTCACATGAATCGCGAGACTGAAGTCCATGCAACAACTGTTCAATAAGCATACGATCGACCGCATCGCCATATTCGCACTTCGAAGCACCCTGTTTCAAGCGAAGGGAAAATTGGGCCACAGTTTCTCCCTTTTCTTGCTTTATTTGACGAAACTTAATACTTTCGACATATTTATTTGATTTACGATCAAAATGTTTTTTGAGAATTTCCTTAATTCGAGCGTATGTGACGTTCTCGGGTAAATCAGGACTTACCAAAAATTTGAGAGCATTGTTCAGTTCAACGCCCATATAAACTCTAGCATAATTTGCATGATGTTCTCCTGATATTTTGCTCAGTGTGAGCGCCCAGTCAAATCGTTGGAAATAATCCTCAACTGTACTTCCTTCCGAAGATCGATATTCGCTTATCGTAAAAGGTGGTGGTCTTCCCGTCGGATTGGGCTGATTTCCATCGATGTTTTGTTGTCCTGCTTGCAGTTCAGTCAGAGAAGATTTCAGAGCTGTGACCAACAGCTGGGTGACTGTTTCCGTGAGTTCGCTTTACTCAACCATGCTTTGTTGAATAGGTTATGTGCGATCAGCATGAACGAACGAACAGTCTCGGTGTGTACCGAATTGGTGCGAGCAGCGAAAGCGATGTGCGAGACACTTTATCGGTTGAAACACGATGGTATCGGTCTTATTTCCAGTATCAAATTTGTCACGAGTAAGCACAGACCTGCAGTCAATGATGAGTAACAAAGAATGTTGAGTTGCGAGAATATTGTACGGCGCAACCACACCGAAGCCACGAAAAAAGTGAGTTTAGGTCCACTCTTGACGAAAAGATGTCGGCGAAACTTTTGAAAGAACTGCGTGATGTTCTCTATCTTCTAACGATTTCACCGAATATCCCACTTCTGACACCAAATGTCGTGTATTGGGAATATACAGAATAAAACAATTATGATCACTGTTTTCATTACTTACTCCGATTCTATCGTAACTACCAGCACTATAGATATTTGTCGCAGACCAAGACGATATTGTAACAAAACTAAATAATGATTACAATGGAAGAACGCCGATTAACAGATTATAAACAGATGATATTAATGACCTTCCTCGAAACATTCATCCTTTAAAAACAGTGTTGTATGCGGATGACACGTAATTGTTTCCGATAGTGATATAAACGCTCTCAATGTCAAAGTTGAAAACACTTTAGGAATGTTAAAGCAATGGTTCACTGCAAATAAGTTAACTCTTAATACCGAAAAGACTAAACTACTACAGTTTTCGTCAACTGTTAATTCTTCTGTGGAAGACAAGAGATTCGCTAATGACGCGTCGTTTCTTGGCCTTCAAGTTGACGATAACCTACGGTGGAATCGTCATGTCGAAATACTCACAGGCAAACTTAGTTCCGCGTGCTACTCAATAAAATTACTAATGCAGCAAGTTGATCCTAAAACCGCGATTATGGTCTATTATGCCTATTTCCACTCAAATATGTGCTACGGAATAACGAGTTGGGGTAATTGCCCTCCAAGTTCTGACGTTTTCAAGTTACAAAAAAGAGTTATAAGAATACTATGCGCGAAAGATTGTAGGGAACATTGTAAACCTCTATTTAAAAGCTTAGGAATCCTAACATTCCCGTGTGTCTACATACTAGAAATTCTAAAATTTGTAGAGGTTATGGATAAGCCTCCTTTCTCGATATTTTATTCCAGTGCTCTTCAAAATCCTTAATAGTGTGTTCGAGTTCACATTATGAGACGCTTTTTCTAAATCTACAAATGCCATGAACGTAGGCCAGTTATTTCTTATCCTGTCTTCTAAAATTAGTCGCAAAGTCAAAGTTGCCTTTCTTGTCCCTTCACCTAAGTATATATCTGTATTTAAAATTTTTAATTGAGGTCCAAACAATTTTTTGACACACATTTTCACCTTTCTATTCACTATTATCAATAAAAAGGTCATAGTATCATTTAATTTTCTCAAAATTATACAATTTATACTGAAATTCCCTGAAAAACGTCGTACATTGAGCAACGTACAGGTAAATACGCCATCAGGGGACCAATGCGGCTTCACTCGAAGACAATAGTTAATACCAACATATTTCGATGAAACATTATTTACTACAATTTTATATTGATTGCCTACCAAATAATAATGGGATAATCCTCTCCCATATAACCCTCCAAGACAACTTCTATAAATACAAATACTTGGGGCATGGTCCCATCGACGGCTCCAAAACTGACAGAGTTACGTATTTCTTCAACAATTCTAGATAATACTTTTTTCGGCTAAGATGCGCCAGCAGTAAACAACAAAACGAAACGAAGTTACAATATTTACACATCAGTAGCATGAACCTACAACTCATACCTAATCCAATTTGCCCTGCTTACTCATTAATTTACGATTAAAGGTCGTCACAACTCTGCCCCAATCACCCCATGAATAATAGCGAAAAAGCTCTTTCCGCCATAAAGTTCCAGCCCTTACGTCACGTCATGCGCCGCCTAACTTAACCAATGGCGGTTCCGGCTTACAACTCCTTTAGGCTGAATACTATGGGGTACGCTCCTTCAGTTGGAGCGCGTCCACTCTTCTCCAAGTAGTCGACTACCCAAGACATAGCCCAATTTCCCTTATTACATCCCTCAAGATGGTTCAACTGACATTACATATGTTTCTTAAGGGGCTCGTAAACGAGCAACAAAAATTTCACATTGCCGGTAATATTTCTGAAAATTATGGCCCGGCAATATTGTCGGCAATGTGCTTCCCTAGCTATGGACGGGCAATGAATGTGTTGCAATATATATCCCGGCCAGCAATATGGCCGGCCACAACATTTCCCGCCTACACGTAGTACAGCAATAATGGCAGAAAATGAAGTTGTTATTAGCGCATCGTTAGTGGTGATAAAGTAAAGAAAATGAGAACCTGGTTTAGACCTTTTTTAAATGAACAATTCACAATCTAAGCAACGAACTTATTCTAGATTATTTATTCAAAAACGTCGCCTTCTATGTTAAAGGGAGACTTTGAATATTTCCTTCAAAAATAGAGGTCACTGTAGGGAAAAAGGATACGGTGATGGGGAATACAACACCGATCTAAACGAGATTGGCAATTATCCAAAAATTATTTTGACGGGACTACCTTATACATCTTTGATGTATTTATTCTGTGTTCGACTGTGCGATTGAAGTAAGCGTAGTTTTAAAGGAAGTATTAATTGAATTTATTTAATACAGGCTAGACCTCTTTATTTGCTGAATAATTATTTAAAAAATTAGAAATTACTTTGAATTTTTTTTGTTACTTTTCAATAAATGACCAATATATAGGTTTCACAAGTTGTAAAATGTGTTGGCTATTGTTTGCCAAACATCAATTTTTTTACTTGGTATTCTCTAATGACCCACGTGTGAACTGCATCAATATATGCAATAATTTTTTCGTTTCGCGAATCCATGATTGGAATAATGAATAATATTTATACGAAACACGACGCTAACCACGTCTAATATTAATTATTAACTCAGCTGATTGGCCGCAGAGGCCTCTGGGGACTAGTACTGCCGGGTAATATTGCATATTTTCGATACCGGACCGAACTCTCCGGCAAGTGGTTGCAATACGGGCAATATTGCTCAGCAATACTGGTATATTGCCGGAAATGTTACTGGATTTTGGGTAATATTGCTTGGCCATGATTGCCGACCACATATTACCGTAAAAATTTGCTCGTGAGTAAACTTATTTTGTCACTTGGGAAATGGTCGTATCCAATTCCCTTTGCCAAGTTCACGCAGTCGAGCACTGCATTCTGTAATCAACAAACTGACAGAAATGGGAACCCACAACTGTAATAAATTATTATTAAAAGGAGTTTAAATAAGTCATTTAGATAAATAAATAATCCGGCGCCAATGTATTCAAAATTCTCTGATTCGATAATGTAAGTTTAATTTTGGATAAATGTACCCTCCCACAACCCAGAATTTTCCTTTCTTCATTTTCTAATTTTTCGTCTACCTACCTTATTCGCCTCAAACATAGACATTGGAATACTTTAATAAAGTCGCTATCATTCCGTTTAAATGCCAGGTTTATTCTTACAAAAACTGTAATGTGAAATATGCCGCACCCATGAAATTGTTATAATATTGCTTGAATACAGGAATTAGTTTTGTACTTTTACCAATTCAAATTGATCTTGTACAATTTTTTAATTTTTCATTATTATTTATGTACCGAGCTCCCACCAATCTTTGCGCGCAACTAATGTTTAATTGTTGGCACTCCTGTCATAACAAGAGAGCATATGACTTAATTGTTTACGTAAACAAAAATCAGGAGTGTTGATTCATAGTAACAGCAGGAAAGTTTCCGGAAAGTGCAATCGTAACATGAGTGGTACAATTTATAATATTTTACATTAATTTATATGAACATTAGCGTGCCCCCATAATAGCAATTTTATTGTTTACAACGAAAACTATAGTGTTTGGAGTTTTAATAATATTTGCACAGTTGGTTTACTTATACCCTCTTACTGAATTGGAATCAATTATGATGCCAGGAAGGGGCATTTTACAAGGTATAATTTCCCATTAATTGATGATATGGGTGAAATTATAAGAAACGTAGGCGGATAATTGTCTTGACTTTTATTTCTCACAAATTCGTTTTACCTGTTAACTATTTTTACAAATATCGAGAACATAACCGGGACAATATTTTATTTGCATTTGCTTGCATCTAACTAATATTAATTAATCTTTACATGTTGATTGAACTTATCTAACTAATTTTGTTCAATTCAATATATTGGTTCACTAATGCAGGGTAATCTTTGTCAATAAATTTTAAAACGTAACCAAGGCTCATAATTTCCAAGGTAATTAAAGTGAATAGACGGAGAATATTATCAGAATATAAAATACCATTTACTATAGGTCTTGTTGTTTCATAAATAAAAAAATGTTGTGTTGCTGTTTAAAATAGTCTTGCTTTTTTAGCTGTCAAAGAGATTTTATCTTTTATTTTCCACCACAAACTTACATACAATTTGGTAATTGCTAAATGATTTGAATTTATGCTCTTCTGTTGCATTGGCTATTATAAGATTATATTATTATTTCTATTTGCTTTAATAATTACTGGAACTGGTGGAGTTATACCCCCCCACATATAACTTGTGATTGGTGCACAAACTAGAGATTTAACAGTCTGTTAATGTGTTTACAATAAAGGGAAAATCCTGATATTTATGTTTGGAGAATCATATTCCCCTTTAGCCTAATTATTATGAAACTACTGAGTGCTCACTCAGGGCGATGAATAAATGTAATTTACTGAATAAGTTAGCTTTTTACTGTGCCAGTATGTGAATCTGAAATGACGATGTAGATTTCACATTTAATATTCTGAACATAAATTTGAAATAACAATTATATTTATATTAGCAGATAATTATTTTATAATGCAAATATTTTGTGATATAATAGTTGAGAATATTTAATTTCAGTGAAATAAATGAATAACACAGCCAATTTAGTCACAATTAAATTTTAATCGACATAATTAGAACATATTGAACATAGCACATGTATTTGTTTCTTTGGAACCTCTTCATGTGCAAGAAAACATTTAAATAAATCTAAGAAATCCAAAGAAAGCAGATTTGACATACAAAATATTAATAACACAATTTTGATGAAATTATATTTATACATAAAAAAATTTAAGTGCACAAATTGCAGCTGAAATGACTGCTTGACATGCACAGTTGATAGGTGCTTTTTTATCATTGAATGAAAACAAAATTTTATTATTCTATTTAATTAATTGGTATCAGTATAATATTAATAGTCAAATTGTTTTATCTAATGTGCAACATTTCATTAAAATTTTGAAAAATATTTGTGGTTTTTAAAATATTTTATTTTCCTAATAAAAATTTAGGCTCTTTAATTAAATGCAGTTGAAATAACAAAAAATTAAACATGCTTATATGTTTATTGTAATGTATTGGTTGGCCAAAGTTCTAACTTTTTATTTCTGACCAAATTGGGTGTGTTATATAGACTATGGTAATAATTCAGATTTGAACTACATTATAAATATTTCATACACAATATAATAATTATTATAAAGTACTGTTGTGTTTGTAAAAATTTACAGAGTCAAATTTATATATAGTTAAATAAATTTCTGCACTTTCAGATAATCTTTTAGGACTGTCATGGCATGACAGTGCATGGGTTCCTATTTTGAATCCATCAAATATTATGGACTACTTCTCTGAGAGAAGTAATCCATTTTTTGACAGGACTTGCAATAATGAAATTGTAAAAATGCAACGGCTCAACCCAGAGCAGCTGAAGTAAGTCAACCTTTTAAAGAGTGTATATTCATGTTATTACCCAGTAATGTATTAATGGTATATGTTATTTTATGATCCATTTAAACTGACTTATTTAAATCTCTGAATTTTTTTTCAGCAACATGACTGGAATGGAATATATTCTACTTCATGTTCAAGAGCCTATTTTGTACGTAATCCGTAAACAAACCCGCCATTCACCAACTCAAGCCACTCCTCTGGCAGATTATTACATAATTGCTGGAACTGTATACCAGGCCCCAGATCTTATGTCTGTAGTAAATTCACGATTGGTAAGTGTACATCTTTAAGTACTTTTTAAGATATTATTTCCACTATTATAAACCACAAACTTTTAGCTTTGGACTTTTAAGTTTATATTTTGTGATAGTAATTATGAAATAGTTCTATCTCCTAAATAGCAAATGAAGAACAACAATATAAACTGACATTAAACATTTATCACAATTTCCCAAGTATTGGCTGTTAAAGTTTTGCCATCCTTACCTCTACAATACTTTGCATAATTTCACTCTCTTCTCATTCACACTAAGTGTGAGCAGAGACTGATTACTGTTTGTGGACCACAAACTGGGTATTTTACCATAAAATATAGTTGTTTGCTTGACCATTGAATTTACAGGGAAAAGTTGTCATAAAGATGTCTTGTAGAGTTCTTTCTGATAGACATAAAAAAAACCTTCTTACAGAAATCTTTTTCTGCCCCCAAATTTACTACCCTAGGCTCAAGCCTACTGGTAAATCTGACATTGCCTTAAGGTGCAATTTACTAGTATTTGAGAAAATTAAGATAATTTTGATAGTTTTCTTTAAAATATTCCTTGTTAGCTTACTTGGAACTAAAGTACATTTTTGAATTTTCCAAATCTCAAAACCTATTTTGTAAATTACATTAAGTCTATATAGATATCATAAATAGTGTTTATATTGTGCAGAAGTCTTTCAAATATTTAAGCACAATCAGTTGTTGTAGTATTTTCCAACATTGTTTGCAGTTTCCTTTCATTTAATGAGTAAATCTTGTTTGATTTAAGGTAGTATGAATCTTATTTCTTGTTGTTTGTATATAAGACTAATTCTTTTGTCCATATCTGGTAGATGTCCACAATACACCACTTGCAGTCAGCATTTGAAGAATCCAGCTCATATTCTCGCTATCATCCATCTAAAGGTTATTCTTGGGATCTAAAAGAGCGAAAAGTTCCGGAACGTGCTTTGAAAAAAGAGTCGCAAAGAGAAGAACCTAGTTCACTATTTCAGAGACAGAGGGTGGATATGCTGCTTGCAGAATTAACAAGAAAATTTCCAGTTCATGTTGTACCTCAACAGAAAGTTGTTGCTATAGGTAAGAGCTTTTCATTGAAGAATTTTTCCTTTAATAAATGTAGGTGTATGTCTTCCATTACATTTTTGTTTGTTTAAAAATATGATATAATTGATGCAAGTGAAGAATTGAAGAGCTTAGTTCAAGAAGTTGATAACTGAAAAATAGCGAAAGAACATATTAGTTTTGTAAATTTGCCTGGAACTTTTTCTAGATCCCAAAACATGCCTATTATTATAAAATGTCCTTATTCTTTCTGTCATCTGACAAGATTGGTGCACCATATGTGCTCTTACTTCTAATGTAACTACAAAATTTAAAGTCATTTACGCATAAGGTCACGGAGTTAACACTTTGGCATATGAAGTCTTGATGAAACATAGTGCAAGAAGGTATTAACTCCACACTGGCAAACATTTCAGGGAAGTTTTTGACTGAATCTATTTGAAAGCAAATCACTTAGTAATAAATATTTATTAACAGTCTTCCTATTGTATAATCTGAACTAGTTAAGAAATCTTTAATTTTCAGTAACTTGTCTGTCATCCATGTGACATTAATTGGATTATTCCTTTTGGCACTATTTATAATGGCCTTATAACCAAAAAAAGCTGTAAATATGAATTTTCTTTTCATACACAGCAAAAATCTTGGTCCACAACCATAAAAGTATATCCTATTATGTGGTCTATGGTATACAGCCAAAATAACTCTCCAGACTCAAATATTAAAAAAATGATTTACACAGAAAGTTTTTTATTTTTGCTAGGTGTGCATAGTTACCCCAAGCAACAAGATTTATAGAACTCCTTGGGGCTCTTTGTATAAAACAGCATGCTACTTCTTCTACAGTCCTGTGACCTTCATTTTCTGTGCCAAAGTGGAAATTGCTTAGTTATTACTACCTATGATCACATGCAAGAAGGTACAAACTGTTAAGTTACTGCTTACAGACTATGAGATAACTTCTTTCTATATACACCATTTTCTACACTTGATGAATTAACACATTTTTTTCTTATCAAATATCTCAGAAAATACTGTTATTTTCATGAAAATTAACTATTTAAGTCATAGAAGACTCCCAGAAAACTCATTTTAACTATATAACACCTTCATGCACCAAGCTTCTACAATTCATAGTAGTTTCAGTCAATAAAAACTGTGAATATCACAGTGCGTGAATGATTGTCAAATTGATGTACTTGCTGGTAAATTAACCACATCTTCACACAATGGGAAAATAATTCCATGGACTTATATACTATATTCAAGTCTTGGAAACTTGGCCCCTGATGAGCCTGTGACTTTTTTATCTTTTTGCAATGTGGCATGACCCCATGGTAAGCGTAGTATACTTAGGTCCCCCTACCCACTACTTGGGTACAGGATGACTTTAACAGTTATTAAAGAGAAGAGAAAATTTCTGATACAGGTGTAAGTAATTACATGAATGAGAAACAGTTCTGCATTCACTATGGGGACAGTGCAAAAAGAAAGTTAATGCTTTAAAGAGTGAACATTTTGAATATTTGACTATTCTTTATTGTGAGTTTAATGAAGAGGCACCTTAGGAAACTGGCAGCTTAATGGAGATTGTATGTTGCGAAAGCCAATCGCTCTGGTATTGGGGAGAGTTGCCTAGTGTTTGTATTAGAATTATAGGTGCAAGGAAGACTACTATCCATAAAGTTCTGAAGAAACAACCCCATTTATGGTTTGATGTTTTTTTTGTACTGGAAGTAATTAATTTACAATGCAATTGTGTTTCACCTTATAGTTAAAGGTGTATTTGAAAATGTTTCATATCAGCCTTTTATATACTTGTGAGTGAGTGTAGTAATGAAAGATGTGACAAAGTCAAATTAACTAATTCATTTGGATAGGAGAGAGCAGCATTGACTTTGTTAAATGAAAAGTAGGTGTTGACTGTCTGGGATGACTCCCTTCTTCAAGACAGAGCATGTCCAAATGCTCAGCTGAGTGGCTGACTGCTACATCATTTGGACAAACTGCCATAAAAGTTAATGTATTTTTCCATAATTTTTTTATTTGGGTAAGTTGGACTAAAGTAGGAAAGGCAATTTAAACATAATTGAAGTTAATGTCAGATGTTTGAAGCTAAAATAATTTCAATTGCTCATTTGTTTCAGATGAACCAAAGGTGGAACCTCGAGAAATAAAAACTGAAAAGTCAGATCCCCAGCGAAATATGAAACCTCCACCAGAAAAGAAACCTAGATTAAGTTAAGCTAGTTTAATATAATTTTTACAATATTTATAATATGAATAAAAATACAAGCCTCTATAAACTTTTACATTTTTTTCAAATATTTGTCAAACAAGTAATTTGATTCTACACTTAAAAACAATATGTTGAACCTTTTAATCAGTATTCCAGAACATATGTTATTTGCCAAACCAACAAGGTTGCAGGTACTTTTGTCTGTCAATCACTGCTGTTGGAGGTTTGTTCCATACATTTGCATACGAAAATATGAATACAAAATTCGGAAAAAGTGATGTCACCTCTGTGAGACAAGAGTGTTGTTTCTGTGGCCTTGTCACATGCCACGTGTGGGGTGACAAATTGGATAGAGCCAAAACTTGCCTCGTCAGTTTAGCATCGGCAAAGGAACAAGTAATATGCCCGGTGATATTACATTGCTTTTTGCATACAACTTTTAATATATTGAGCCAAAAAATGAGTACCTCAAGTAATATTGAATTGTAATAAATTCATGGGTGTATTGGACCATGCAGGTAAATTTGATTATATGTATTATTTTAACGCCAATTATTAAATAGGTGGCAATAAGTTTTATTCTGGGCATTTTAAAATTACCCTTATTGAATTCTTACAATCTCAACACAGCTTTTGCTGTCGTTAAATCTGTCCTAATTGTTTGCTGTTGATTGTGCTACACCTTCTTGTAATTACCCAATTGGTGGAAACTAATTTCTAAGTAAATTCTATACGAGGCATTTGTTTACTCAATTGTCAACCTTGTGATCATTGTAAATAAAAAGCTAGCACCTGATAAGGGTTAAATTGATACTATAATGGTATAAATTTTCAAGACAAAATTCACTTTCACATTTCCTGCAGACTTTGAAAAGCATTTGAAGGGAGGCCAAAGCCCACCCCAGGTTACAGAAAAAAAGTATGTCTTATTTGGACAGATGGAAGTTGATCTTTAATTTCTCCTGCAATTTATGCATAATTTTGGATGAGGTTGGTTGCATTTTGTTGATACAACAGACATGTTGAGATGACATGTGCATACAAAGTCAACACTGAATATTAATATAAGCAGTCAGTCTACATTTGCATGGGAAAGAGAGCAGAGGCAGCTTGATTCTTTGCAAGGAGGCGGTGCCTCCGAAAATTTAAAAACCTCCAAACCTCACAAGGTATCTACAATCTACAAACCTCAGGTAAGTCACCTACTTTCTATCTCTCTCATCATTAACATGAAAAGTTACGATGAACAATGCAGGCCAGCTTGCAAGTTGCAATTGTTGAGGAACTGACGCAACCCAAGCCAATAATGTGGTCTGGAGTGATGTGGGGAGTCGTCATGGCATAATGAGAGAAACAGGTTGTGTCGGCGGGATGACGAGAGAATGACCACGCCCTGCAGATATAATTATTTTTCATGCTCTGATAGAGAATAAAACTATTAAAATCAATTTTTGGTGTTTTTTATGAAAAATATCTGGCGCCCTAAAGGAATTAAGAAATCCTCGAATACGGAGGAACAACCGAATCCGCTACAATATATATATATTATGATGACTGTAGGTAAGTGTTGTGTGTAAGAGAGAATATTAAGCTAGTTCTTGTTTTTCCACCCATACCAGAGAAAGCTTAAGCCACAATGTTTTGATGGCAGAGTCCACCATAAAAAAAATGTGGCTTAGGCTGTCTGCGACCTTGGTAGAAACCCCCAAGAACAACTTCTCCAGCAAATACACCATGAAAACCTTTTATCTGTTAATAGTAACATAGGCTATATTTGTACAGATTCATCGACAAAAGCTAGTATGGAATAAGGTAAAGAAGGGATAAGAAAATGTTATTTTTGATAGATAAGAACTAAATGAATCAGTTGTCAACAGTGATGGTAGTCGAGAAAATAAAACAGGACTCTTGAAACAAAGATACTGAAGTAATGGAAAATTAAAGTATATTTCAAGCACTGAAGTTATGCTTCCAATCAAATGTCAAACATTTTTTAAGAGATCCCTGATAAATTAAGATTTTATGAAACAATTTCATAAATACATGTTGCTGGTACACCAATTTATTCATTAAATAAATATAGTTAACGAGTCAGGGCATCTGTATGGTATACTATACTGCACAAAAATGTTAAACCTGGGTCCAATTGAAATTTCAACATAATTAACAAATCAAAAGTTTAGGATTGAATCCCTTAATGTTGCTATTAGATCATATAAACACAATTCAGTTTTTATTACAGAAGTTAACTCTTTAAGGAAATTCCCTGCAGACATTTAAAACCTGTGTTAGAGAACTAATCCTTCTACCACCCACTTCTGGATGCATTACTTGTTCTATTCCAGTGTCTGAAGGCCAAGGCTGTCCTTAATAACTGGTGAAAGACCTGGAGATTTTTGTTGTGTCCTGGAAGGAACACCTTTGTCTTCAACAGTATTTGTTCACACTATAGCGACTATTTTACTATAATTGTTACATGTAAACACTATGCGCAGCGAACAACCTTCTCAATATTGTAGCGAGGGTAGATCGGAGCTCACATAAACTCCACCATTGTTAACATAAGTTGTTAGAGTAACAGCAATTTGAAATTTTTGGCAGTAGGAAATATAGTGTTCAGTTGTATGTCTGTAAAAGCCAAGAGATTAGTACAGTGTGTGTTAAGATGTTGGCACAGTCCGTATATAGCATTTGTATAATATATAGAATGTTTTTAAGCAATGCATCAGTTAGTCTCATGGGAGAAGCAACACTCCTCTTCCCCTTTTTCTAATGCTCAAACAGTACGCCATGTGATCTGAACAGGTTTGAACATTCCAGTTTCCTTGGTCGATAAATATTTGCTGAGCAGTTGTAGCGCAGTATGAATGTCACATTGAAACAAATGTCATTAGGGTCAATTCTTGTGAATTTTGTTAAACTTGGCAGAGTTCTTAATTTGATGTTCACATTGGCCTACCAGCAGCTTTTCGGCAAGAAACTGCCGGATCCGATCATCCATCCAACGTGGACACCGAAGTTCTGGTATACATAAGAGATCAACAATATCTTGACACTTAATATCTGAATACGTCAGAGGTGACAGCCATTGAAAAGTTGATTGACAAGTTTACCTGATTGAAAACCCTAAAAGACATCTGTCACCTACACCAGGAAAGCCTTCACTCTAACTTAAATAACACAATTTAAAGTTCTATTGTGCATTCAATTTTTACCAAGGGATAAAAACAATTTTATGTAAATACAGCAAATATAATTTAAACTCTGTGTAATTTGTGCTGAATGTCAAAAATTTCTTTCAGGAAAAATATTAAGTTGTACTACATTGTGAACCAAATAAAACTAGCCTAGTTTGCATTATATAAACTGATTGTACCATAGATTAGAAAATTAATGTAGGAACAGTGTAATTTTATTTAGAATTAACGTGATTATATACAAAATTTAATTAAAGTTTTGATAGACATGCAAGAATATTTACTTTCAATTCAGAATGCATGTATATACATTCCATACATAAGTCACTTGTTTACTTAACTGGTAACATTCAAGCAGCAAAAAACAAATAATTTTCCTGTTGAGCACAACTACGAGGAAATGAAAAGCATAAAAATGTAAAGTAAATAACAACTTAGGATGTGTAAAAAATTAACACTTTTGTAGCATCTATATTTTATATATTTACATGTAAAAGTTACTGCATAATTGTGAAATTCTAACTGAAAACTTAAAATAAGACATGTTTTTCCTGTGAGTCTTGAATTAAAACAGTGCAATTACAGCATTATTTTTAGCTTCATAAAAATTTTTGTACCCTGAAATAACATTTTACATTTTCGGCATTACTCTATACAAATAGTACGTTATCAAAATGTAATTTTACTCAATTTTCTTTATGAAGTATGTGAAAGAAGTTCATTAGAACTTGGTAATCAATAATAATTGTAACTGCCCCAGGGTTGGTTATAACCTCCATAGCCTGTTTGTGAATAACCCCAATTTTGATAATTTGCATAATTGGGATCTCCCGATTGACTGTATTGCTGATTGTAAGGCGTCTGGCTGTAAGGAGTGGATGTTTGTTGAGGATACTGTCCTTGATAGCTTCCACTCTGTGCCCCTGCCGTAGTTGCTGCTGTCGAATAGCTTCCACCCTGTGTGTAACTCGCAGCAGCATACTGTCCCGCAACAGTCGCCGCTGTTGTTGCGGTCAGTGTGCTTGTGGTAGGCTGGGGAGGCTGCTGAGGAGACTGACTTGTCGCATGAACAGTGGTTGCATCACTGCTTGACTGAGATTTTGTTTTCTTTGATGATCCATCACTGTAACACATACATACAAATTATACATTTGAAAAGAAAAAACTGTAACACATACATACAAATTATACATTTGAAAAGAAAAAACTGCAACACAACATTAATAAATACTTTAAGGTAAGAGACAATTTAAATTGAATGAGGTAAAATTGTTAAGTGAAGGCAATTGTAACATTCATTATACTAAATTCCAAATGTTGAGAGGGAAGGTACACCATACATCCATATATTTTAATTTTTAAGAATTGATTTACTTCTTAAAATTTACACAAACTTTTTAATTAAAAATTTGTCTGAAAATATTGCTCAACAATTTAATGGTTTATCTTCAAACATTCAGAGTACTGAAGGTTTTAAGTAATGACAGTTACATTTCAAAACAATACAATTTATATATTCCATTATGCTCCCTCCATAAGAACTGCTACTACATGAACCTATTCCAAATTTGTTACAAAATAAACAGATTTGTTACAATTTAAGTTATTAAGAGAAAATTCTATAAATTATTAAATATTTCTTATTGGTCTTAGTGATGATAAGTGGTTGGGTCTCTATATGTGGAATATTAAAACTGTTCACAAATTTTGCATTATGAGAAATACAACTTCAAAGTTTTGTTGTCATGTTACTGTACTGCTCTGCTCAAATACGCTTAATATTCTCTATGAGCATATAAATAACCTCCTTCTGCATTATTGTCATCCTCCTCTTGGAATCCTAATCTTTATCTGGTCTTCTCATTGGAATACCAAGTCTTTACAATACTTTTACTCTAGCATTCAAACCAAATTTTGGAGTGAAATGACTTCTTAGCATTCTGTGTATAACAACAATCACATGAAAAGCAAACAATTGGGCATCACACAAACCTGAAATATAGGTTTAATCATTTCCATAGTTGCAATTGGGATATTATGTTTATAGGTTTTCAAAAAAACAATTCCCTAGCCTGCTGATATGGACACCATGAATTTGTTCATTTAGGTCAAGAATTGTGAATTGGCTTTTTGCCCTGTGCTTTGTGAAACCATATGGCCCACACAGCTTGAATCATGTCATCTACACTACAGTCTCTTATCCTATTTATATAATAATGACTTAGTTTTGTAATGACCAAATCAGTTAAGATAATTTCTTCCAGATATTAATTAATACACATATTTGTTCGTATTTACTGCAGATTAAGATAAATAGTTGTTCCCAAAGAAATACTACTAATAACCCAGTAAGGAATGTTAATAAAGGCTGACAAATGAGCAGCATACTGTTCAATCATCATAACTAGTGCTCATATTGAAGTGAAACTTTCAACAAAAAGAAGCTAAAACAGAAATGCTTCAAATCTAAATAATAGGAAGTGACCTTTTTTTAGCATAATGGCCTCCCTACTGCCTTAATACTGGAAATTTGGATACATAAAAAACTTACAGCTTTATTTCTCCATCAGCAGACTTCTTTTTCCTGTCCTTTGCCATTTTAAAATACCTCTGGAACTCATCGTGGGCCCTTTGGACACTGAAAATTAGATTAGATCAAAATCATTTAGTTTACAGTCAAATTGAACACTTGCTAACAGCTGTATGTGTTTATATATATGTCAGGAATTGACATGGTCAGTTTAATTAAAACAGTTAATAAGGACAGGAAAGAGAGAAAGTTGGTGACTTCCTGAGATTCACAGATGGCAGGCACCATGTAGGGTTTGAAGTTCTTGAATTTTCAGAAGCACTGCCCCCCTTTATCACAAATTTAGGAAAAAATTTCCAGTGATTGGGTAGCCAACGACTGAGCAGCCAAAATTTGCTGCGCTGCTAGCTTAGGTAATAAGCAATTGACCCCACTCTCAATGTAGGTCTGGGGAGATGCATACTAACACCCCTGTATTGACACACACTCCATCCTCAAAGGTGTCAATATTTAAATATTACCATATGCAGTCACACATACATACAACCACCCCTCAAACACATATCAAGGTATACACAACTTAGAGCTATAGGATACTGAGTTCAGAGCATTGTCTGGACCATTCATCTTCAAAATTTTTTATTCCATTTGACCTCGCCAGCCTTTCTCAACTCTCTCCCCAAACAACCCAACCTAACACATGCCCAACACCTAGCCATCCGCAACCTCCAAAACAACCATGATATTGTAATCCTCCCAGCTGAAGGATGACAAAATCTACAAACTTTTCCCCACTGACCACAACCCTTCCATTACCCACAAAATAAACAAGTTTGATCGGACCCATGGCCCTCTTCAAAAACTACACTCAGCCTCGATCAAGCTCCTCACCCCAAAAAGCCCCAGAACACCCACGTTTTAACTTCTCCCAAAGATACACAAACCTGGGGTCCCTGGCAGCCTAATTGATGCTGGTTACAATTCACCCACTGAAAGGATTTCCGCTTTGGTGGATGACTCCCACCATCAAATAGTATAAAATCTCCCACCATTCATCCAATATACCAATCACTTTCTCTGTTGCCTTCGTGAATTACCTACACCACTCCCGCGGGACACACTACTAGTTACTACTGTAGATGTTGTCCTCCTATACATGAACATCCCGCACATCAATGGCCTGTTGGCACTTGAACACTTCCCATCTTGCAGGACTCCAAATTTCCTACCAAACACCCACTACTTTTTGATATCACTCACCCAGTTTGTCATCACCAGGAACTTCTTCTCCTTCAATGATAAAATTTACCACCAAATCAGCGGCAATGTCATGGGCACCTGGATTGTCCCTTCCTATGCCAACCTGTTTATGGGGCAACTGGAACATCTAAATTCCTCTCCACTCAAACCCTTAACCCGGTTCCGGTTTATAGATTACAGCTTCATGCTATGGACCCATGGACCATATGCCCTCTCAGACTTCCTCAACACAAAATTCTCAATCAAGTTCACTTGGAACTATTCCCCAACTAACATCACCTTCCTTGATGTGGACATCCAACTAAATTCAGGCCTCATTACACATAAAACCAACCAACACCCTTCAGTACCTCCACCCTGAACATACCAAACGATCCCTCCCCTACAGCCCAGCCCTTAAGGGAGCTCGCATATGTTCTACTTGGAATAGCCTAGCATCCTATACCAACCGCATATTCAATGCTTTCCACAACAGAAATTACCTCACAGACCTCCTCCAGAATCAAACAGCCTGTGCTCTCACCACCTCCCAAATAGTCAGTCCCACCCTTAACTGTCATACAGAACATAGTCTTCCTCTAACCACTACCTACTTCCCTGGACTACGTAAACTCAACTCTTTCCTCCGCCTTGTCTACACTGGACTACAACCCAACCCTACTACCCATCTCTTCAAGGGTTGCCACCCAACCTCCACAATATTCTGGTCAGACCCTACAAACCCCCAACCCACGATTGGCTGTAGACTGTGTGGTAGAAACAGATGCCATCTCTGCCCAATACTCCCACCTACCACAACCTTCCAGAATCCCACCAACAGCACCACATACAAAATTAGGGAAAAAATAACCTGTTTGTCCTCTCACACCATCTACAAAATGAACTGTACACTCTGCCAAGCCTTTTACATTGGCCAGACAAAGAGACCCCTCCCCGAATGGATTGCCAACCACCGCAGTACAGTAAAACTCCACAAAACACAATTACCCATTGCCGCCCATGCCCATAGCCACAACAACAAGCATTATTTCAATCAATATCCAATTAATTAAATACTTACCTCAAAACATCTGATCCAAAATCTTCTAAAAATTCTACTTTTCTCTGAGCAAACAATACTTTTTGCTCTGGATCTGCATCTCTACTGAGAAATTGGTCAATAATGGATACAATATCTACTTCATCTAAAGGAGTTTTCTGAAGTCCCATATCTATTAACTGCAAATACAGCCTTGGATTGTCCTGCAACATATTCACAATGGAAACATTTAAGTATAAATAATGATGAAAATAAATTTATAATGATAAATATAAATAAAATATTAGCAAGTCAAATTGGTATGACAATTTCTTTATATGCTTTAGCATATTTGTTACTGTGCCAGCAAACTTTATAATGAAATTACAAGTAACCAAAATTGTGAAATAATGAGGAAGTAGTAATAACAAACACAACTGCAATATCAGTTTGGACATAAAGATCTTTCTTACAAAACTGAATAATTTTGCAGGGAGCACTTCATATACGTATATTCGGTATTTTCTATAAACTATCAATATAAAAGTAGTTTCATTTATATAATTAGATAACACAAATGATATCAGCAGGACTGAAACTGGTGAAATGGTGCCAACGGCAAAAAAGTATACCCCTTACTGAATTTGTAACAGTATGTATACAAAGCAAACTTTAATTTCTTGTAGATGAATGTATTTAAAATAATTTTACAAAAAAGGGCAAAGCTGAAAAGAACTGCTGACCCATAGGAACCACAACACACAATCAATAATAGATACAATATCTACTTCATCTGCCTAATTTTGACCCCATCTATCATATTGGAAAGTGTTGTGTTTTTCTGTTAATATTACGTGGAGTTTCTCAAATATGAGGGAAACTAAATTATTGAAACTACTTAATAGATAAAACTAGAGTTTAATACCTTATCTTTATCTACAGCTTTGTTGAGTATTGCTACAGCCTTCTGAATATCACCTTTTATCTGAAAAATAGAAAGCAATTATTTCCTCTAACAGTTTTGACATTGTTAAATTGAAAACAATGTTGTACTAATAGATTGTTTGCTTGCAGAAATTATGGCTTTTTTTTGTCCAAAAGGAGGAGGAATCTTACCTCAACAGTAAATCGAATCAAATTGCAGTGGTAGGAATGCGATTTGCTCACTCCTCAAACTGCTGAAAGTAGGAATGCAGATTTAACAACAATACCTCATTGGATAATTGATGTTTCGGGAGTGATAATCCATCTGCATCCACTTTGTCATTAATCCTACATTTTTGTTATTTTTTAATTTCTACAAATTAGGAAAATAATTGCAAATAGCTTACCTTCCAACAAAACCTTGCATATTTGATTGCCATATTGTTCGAAATAACTTTGTTCTTAGTCGAATTTATATAATGTTCATACAAAGTACAAACTTTATCCAAGTTATTTCTCCTCCTTTCCAAATTTATTCGCCTGTATGCAACTTGAAGCATATTTGGTACAAGTTTTTCCAAGTTAGTCAAAATCTCTGAAGCTTTATCATAGTTCTCTGGAAATAATACATATAAATTTAAATTGAGAAGAAATGATAAATAAAATGAAGTCACACAATGTAAATGTTCCAAATTATACCTTGACTTTCTTCGAACACTGCCCAATGTAAGTGTAAATTTGGTTTTTTAGTATGGTGAATAGTGCATGCCCTCTCATAGACATTGCGAATTTTCTCAGTCATGTCTTCCTTCAATGTCTCCAAGTAACGTATAAACTGTGGATCACACATTAAATGATATTTGAGAAATTTGGGTGTAAATTTTCGAATTACAAATTCAAACAGTGTAACAGTAAATTTAAACATAACAGTACATGAAAAAAAATATACCAAAACATTAAACCATACCTTTATCCAAAATTCTTCATAAAGTGCACAAGCAATTAAGCATCTCTCAAACAAAACAATAATACGATTTTGGTCTCCTTGTTCTATTTCATAGTCTAAATATTCTTTCCAATTTTTCAACTGACATCTCTCCAAGGGTTTAACATGGAAGTATGGTCTTTTGATCTGCAATTAGAAGCCTAAATTCTTTAACTGGATAAAACTCACAACATTGGCAATATTACTTTTAATCAAATAATTTTTGGTAAATGGTCTAATAGTAATCTTAATTAATTACAATAAATTAACATTCCATAGTATAAGCCATATAAATAGTTCTCATACATGTAATGTAATTCAAAAGGTGTGAATCACGTTTAGGATATAGTTCAGCATACCCCTTCCTCATAGTTCCAGCGATCAGCAACAGCAGCAACTGTATTCTTGTGAACTTTTCTTCTAATAGAAATAATCCGTTCCCTTAAGGCAGTTGTCTCCTCATCTGATTTTACAGCAGGCTGTTCTTCAGATTCTTCCCCTGGAGGAACATCTGCTTCTTCTCCTGGTGCTGTATCATCAATTGGTAAAGGCTGGTCATATTGTTTCAGTAATTGCAGAACCTCACGGCGTAAAGTTAAGAACTCATCAACAGAGAGAACTTTCTGTGGAGGGTTGCTGCTTATATGTTCCTGGAAACTGTAACAAATAATTTATCTTAAATATTGTATGAGCAGTATGACAGAATTCGGGGTAACTGAAATAAAAATACATAAGTACTCAATTATTTTTAAGTATTCATGTACAAAGATTTTCTGCATAAAAATTCAAGGAAAATACGCAGTAGAGTGCATTTATAGAAAAAAGTTTTGGTGACTAACACATCTGCTGCCACCTTCAAAGAAACATCATGTTCTGTAAATGCACTTTATCCGCCCTAGAAATTAACTCTCAAATAATATTTATTACAACAGCTTCAATCTAAAGCTACAGAAAATTAAGATACTTTTAATAGAAGCATTTTCATACAAACAAAAAGTTTCTGATTAGCATTTTGAAACTAATTAACAAGTCCACATTCATGGCATTTAACTAGCAGTGCATCAATTAAAAGAGGTTTCATACAAAAATAATTACTTACTTAGCAAAGTGATTGGTATAGCCTTGAGTTGGCACAGTTAATAATCTGTCATACAACGCAGTCACATTTTGCAATCTTTTCCCTTCTGATTCCCATTTTATATAGCTTTCCCACAGGCGATCAGACCTGATAAAATAAAACAAATGTCATGACAACTAAAAATTATATATACATACAGAAATTATAATTCATGTAAACCCAATTAAGAAATAAAACACCAACTTTATCAAAACAATTTAAAAATACTAATGTCATTTTTAACATTACAATTAACATGTAAAAAACAAAATAGTTTTAAACAGTTTTTAAGGTACATAGTATGAGTAGAAAATAAAAAAAAATATTCAAACAGAAGAAACTGCAGCATATACACACATTTATTTTGATGAAATTGAGGGTTAAAGTATTTTGCCAAAACAGACATCAGTTGGGATAAAAAGCGGAAACGTCATATTATAGTGAACATAGTTTTTCCAACTTCTTACATCTGTTGGTAGTGTCTTTTTAAACTGGTTTGTTTATACCATCAGTAAATTTTAGTAATAAAATAACTTCATTAATGCAAGTAAATTTTCAACAAGAAAGCCATTTATTTAGATTTGAAAACAAGAAATTTGGCCACAAATTTATTTTACGAGATCTAACAAAAAACTCGAACTATAGAATGCGGTTTGAATCTACGCATAAATTTAAAATGGGTAAATTACATGCCTGAATTCCATTCCACAAGCACCTAGCGCTTTTTCAAATTGGGAACGCAAGTGATCTTCATTATCTGGATAAGTTGTTTTGCAGTAGTTGAGAAAGTGTATCCAGAGATCCACACTTAATGGTATAGCTTTCAGACCCCGTTCAAATACCTACAAAAATAATCTCTCTCTTAAATTATGGTACAAATACATTATTAACTTACTAACTAAACCTCTTAAATTGAACCCTTAAGACAAACTTCAATTTAGCGAGATCATTACAAATTACAATTTCACCTTGAATAGATAGGACCACATCTTCATTTAGCAGTGCTGCAGAGGGTTGCACATCTTCAATTCACCCATTCTTCAAAATGGGTGAAGTTCAGACTCCAACATTTAATTTTCAAGACTACTGTGATGAACACAAATACTTCATTGTTACCTACCGCTTCCTGAGGCCATTAACAATATTTATTAAGTATTCCACAAAAAGAAAATGTAATTAAACACTATGACTACTAAGTAACAGTGGAAACGATGGACAACATGGAATTACAGACTACAGTCAAACTTACGCTAACAGAAAATTACTTTAGCAATGCATTTAGGTAGGCATGAATCTTAAGTCCAACTTTATTATCTTGTACACAAAATTAAGTTACTGGCACAGCACATGAACAGGTGCAACATTCTTTGGTATTTTTTTGTTCATCTTCACTCTTGCAATTCTTCTATAGAATAGCAGTCTGTCGAACCTATTCGGAGACGTTCAAGAGTTAACGAAAACATCAATATATACTTATCAATAAGCAATATGTAAATATTCAAAACTTGTGCCAAGTTATAATTTACCATATTGTATTATATTAGATATCCTCACTGCCTTATTGCCATTTGAAATGCAATTAACGTATTTCCAAGTAGAGCACGAACTGCTGAAGCTGTTGAAAAAAACATTTTATGTTTCAGACAACATTATATTAAGTTGCCTAATCTTCTCAGACCGAAATTCCTTTTATCATCTACATTATACTTACTGTTGTTGTAATTAGTGGCATAGGAATTGCAATGGAATCCATTTAGCATTCCTGCCAATCCATTTACACCAAGCTACTGAAATTTTAATAAAAATAGAAATATTCTTGAAGGAAATAATAGATTAAATGAATTCCAATGCATTCAATTAACTAATTAAGCACATTTTTAAATTACCATACCTCTTCACATTTCTCCTTATTGCCTTTCCTTTTTTCATAATCTGCATACTTTCGCCAATACCCATAACAATAAGGGTAATGTGAAAGGAATGCATCATAAGCTTCACGAGCAGCATCAATATCATTCTGCAACAGAATTAATGTCTTAAATAGGTACAAAACAAACACAGCAAGAAAAAATACAACATACTAAATTAAAGCAATGAATAACTGAAAAAAGTAAAGAAGTGAGGAATACATAGGTGTTAAAAATTGAAATACTGATATGATATTCACAAAATTGCTCAATTATTGAAGAAACAAAAGATGAAAAGTTAAAAAATGCTTTAAGTAAGAAGGGTTGTGTACAAAGACATAAAGCAGATTCTGAGAACAGTAGTAAAGAGTATGTTAAATTCTGTCGAAAATTGAAAAAAGCAGAAAATGGAGATGACCAGAATAATGAAGGAGCAGGCAGATTATGCATATCGAGTATGGTTTATGTCTGATAAATAAGAGGAAGATGCTCAAGCTAAATACCAGAATGGTCACCAGTACTATGACTGAAACAGAAAGATAATGAAAGATGCAAACATATGATTAGATTAATACTGGTGAAATAGTGAATAATGGAAATAGGAATGGAGGTTTATTACTAAAAAGTATATAAAGTAAAGAGTTAAATTACAAAATATATATTTGTTATAAAGTAGCTACACTAATAAAAATACATATTTTTTAGATTTGCAAAGATATTAATGATAATTATTACAAACTATTAGGGAATGGACCAGTCATACAATAGGATTATGATCCATAATTTTCCTTAGCAATTTGGACAAATCAGTGAAGCCAAATTTGGATGCACTTCCTAGGGATGATAATATTTTCAGTATTAGAATTTTTTTAAACTGATACATTTAATGCTAAAATTTGAAATAATACTTACTGATTTATATATTTGAACAATATCTGAAAATAACATAACTAAATAAAGATTAATTTTCTAAGCAAAATACAAAATGATATAACCAAGTTCATAAAACTATACAGACATTTTTAAAAAAAATAGCCTCAAAAGACAAAAGTTGAAAAAATTTTGATTTGTCATGGTCAACAAGTTTTTTTGAACCTAGTAGCATGTTTGTAAAATTATTCCAATATATTTTCCCCATACTTACTTCTTGATCTACATACTGTAACAAGTAGGTCCACCCAGTAAAGTCTGATGGATCTTCTTTAACAGCTTTCCAGTACTTCTCCAGTTCCGGTAAGGATTTCCTCGTTTTTGATGTTTTGGGTTGAGCTGCAGAGCCACCAGATGACAAAGCTGCTCTTTTGGCTGCTGGGCTTTCATCACAGCTGTTTTCTGAAGTTGGAGAGCTAGGGTCATAAGTATCACCATCAAGAAGTTTTCTCTTGTGAGCCTCAGATGTACGTGATTTTTTTTTACCTCCATCGGTTGCAGCAGTTGCTCCTTGAATAAATAAAATTGTTATAGTGCAAATTAATTATCTTTTTTGAATAGAACTTTAAAAATGCAACATTGCGGACAAAATATTTAATTATGTTAATTTAAGGACATCTGTAAAATATTAATATGACATCTTAATACTAAATGACGGTTTACGGATATATGTGTTTAAAGAGTGAGTTCCACTGTTTATGTTTCTGCATACGAACTGAAATTATATTTTAAATAAACCCATAATTAAAACCTCCGCTAATGATCAATTTTGATAATAAAAAGACTAAAGGAAAAATACACCAGTGCAGGTAGTATCAGAATTAAGTTAAATCTTTCAGGAGTAAATAAATACATATGGTAGGAAAGAGAGAAAGAAAGGTGTTGGTTTATCTGAAGTATACAGCTGACGGAATCAAATTTTAGGCGGTGGGTGTTCTTCGAATTTTCGAAGGCAGCTGACCCGTGTGTCAAGACATGACGACCAGCCATGCTGATGTATGTGTGTGTGGTAATTTGCAGGAGTGTGAATCTCATCAATCGCCATCACTTCTTTGCCTCTGTACTGACCTCAATTTTATACTAAATTTGAATGAAACAGTGTAATACAATTATAGACTATACACTGTAAAAACTATCCAAATGAAATTCTCCTGAAATTCCAGCTGGAAAACTCGCTATGACTGGATCATTAAAATGTGAATGAACTTCCGCAGCTAGAATTCAAACATTGCCTACAGTATTACATCTGCATGATTGATGCTTTGTTAATCTTAGACAATAAATTGTTTCAAGATAAAATGTAAGCAAAGTGTGGAAATCAATTTTTGTACAAAAAAAATAATAATAGATGTGCATTTATTACTTGACAACATGACACAAATAAGTAAATACACTGTCTTTTTCCATTATTCGTAACTAATGTAGGCACAATAACGTAAGGTAAATATTAATAAAATTAGTATTGCATTGGCCATTACAGACCCCAAAGTGTCCATAAAACAAAGATTTTGAACAACTTTTATGCAATGTTCACAATTTAATTGATATCTTGTACTTGGTAAAATATTGCAATATATAAACAGACTATTCTCCTAAAGTTTATATATCAATATTCACCTGAGTCCCCTTTTGATTTTGCTGCGGCGGCTTTTCTTTTCTTATCAGTTTTTTCTGGTGGTAATTCATCTTCAGAAACTGCCTCTGTTTCTGGTAAATCAACTGTTGTAGCGGGATCAGGTAGTTCCTCATCAGACACAGCTTCAGTTTCAAGTGGTTCCTTCGAGCTCTCATTTGGAAGTTCATCTTCTGATACCATCTCAGTATCTGGCTCAGTACGGAAATCTTCCTACCAAGCAAAATAACTTTCATATGTAATACAAGTAATGTTAAAACAGAATTTAAAAACTTTTATTTGCTTCATAATTTCTCATTAAAAGCATGTATTCAAACAGTTATTATGCCATAAACAAGCAAAATGTTGATACATGGTAATAAACTCAATTACCTCAAAGTAATGTTTGTAATACAAATGCAGCTATTAACACAAAATCTAAGGAATAAAGAAAATATTTCATCAATGGATTAAATGGAGAGACGTAAAATTTTGTATATTTAACCAAAATATGCAGAGCCTTAGAAGTAAAAAACTCAAGTTAGAAACATTTTTATCACTGCAAAGTATCCCAGTTGACATATTAGCGCTAACTGAATATTGGCAATCTAGTCCTGAAGCTGAAAATTTTCCAATCACAGGTTATACAAGACTAGTGAACTTTAATAGAAGTACACTTAAAAATTGAGGTTCATGCATCTACGTAAAAAAACAAGCATTCTTCCTATTGCAATGCAATATTTGATATACAGTCTTATAGTAAAGAGCAGGTTTTCGAATGCAGCTCAATTGAAATCACAACTGGTAAAGGTATAGAAAATTTAGTAGTCTTATGCATTTGTCAAAATCCAGTTAGTAATGTTGACATATTTCTTGTAATTTCGGATTCTATTATTTCAAAAGTACAGAAAGAAGGGAAAGATGCAATTGTATGTACCATTCTGAATTATCAGATCACAAGGGCCAAGATATGCACATATATAGTGAACTGTTACATTACAAAACACATGTAACATATATGCGCGGAAGACGACTTTGCCAATTAAATCTTAACAAAATCAAAGCTAAGTTCGGAGGAACTTCGTGGAATACAAACGGGTCAAACCCAAATAATATGTTTTGTAAATTTATTAATTACTTCTTGTCAGTCGCCTACGCTGTTGTATGACAAAATTTAAGTAAAAATAAACATACTAATCGAAATTCGTGGATAACTAAATGTATTAGAGTATCACGTGAAAATCTCTATGTCACCTTCATAAATTAAGAGAGATAAATACAAGCACTGAATTTACAATCATTTATATTAAATATAAAGGTATTTATAAGAAAGTTATCACTGCCGCCAAAAAAAAAAACAAAAAAAAAACAGGTAGTGCAAAATATATTGCTAGTTCGAAAAATAAAATAAAAGCGACATGGAACATTATCAAAAAGACTTCCGGTAATTCAAAAGACCGCAACGAAACACAACTAATAGAGAACGAACCGCCTATGTCACGTAAAGAAGCTGCATGTGAATTTAACTCGTATTTTATTAACATTTCCCGTTAGAAAAGCAAGGTATAGAGAAATGTAACAAACCCAACTTTAGTGAAAAGCTGCAAAACTCCAGAAACATGGTTACCAAGTCTTTCTTTCTACTCCCGGTAAATAAAAATTAGATTTTTAATATAATAAAAAATCTTAAAACTTCAAATGCTTGTGACATATACAGAATCAACAGTAAGCTCATTAAACATTGCTGTAATGAAATTGTAATTCCCATGCAGTTCATAATTAACTTGTGCCTTTCCTCTGGTCTCCAATTATTGCCCTATTTCCCTCTTACTTTCTTACAAAATTCAAACTTATTTCCACATCGCAACATGGTTTTATTAGTGGAAAATCTACCAACACTGCTTCATTCAAAGTATTTATGACGCACTTGATGAAAGACTTAAAGTGGTGACTGGCATTTTTGTGGAATACCACCTGCTAGCCTTTGGAATTCTAACATTGCCTTGTACATATATTCTACAAATTTTAAAATTTGTAAGGAGCAACATCAATCTTTATGCTGTTAATGGTTCAAGCCATTTGTACAACACAAGAAATCGCTCTCAGCTCCGTGTTGAAAAACAGCACCTAAGTCTTTTTGAAACAAGCATTCATTATTCCGGTATATATCTATACGGAAGAAATAAAAGCTTTAAAGGTTCAATTTTTTTATAAAGAATTGTAAATCTCTGTTAATGAATGGAACATATTATTCACTAAAAGAGTTCGTAGATAGGAAGAAGGACTAAAACAGTTTGCTGGTGTCCTATCAAATTCTCCTATTATTGTACTCTACTAGAATTTAACTGCAACTTATTTTCTTTTTCATGTTCGACGGGAACCTACACACGATCTTCTGCTGCCTCCTCGGTTGACTGAAAATTGAATTTTATCTTTCCTCTATTTGTCCAATTCTTAATTGTAAAATTTTGTATACTTTTTGTAATATTATATTTGACGTATCCTATTTCCTCAACCAAGGACTGATTGAGCAATAATAAATCATAAAACTGTAGATTTACAACTCTTTAAAATTTTGATCAGAATGGAAGATAAAGGTTAACATATACACAAGAGTTAGGTTCACACCACACAGAAGTTATGCCATAAAATGATTAATACTACATATTAGATTATACATGATTTGTACAGTATTGCCTAACGTACATTAAGTGAAATAGCAATTAAAGTACTGGGAAAACTAATAATAATGCTAAGTTTTGCAAATGAATAATCCTGAAGTAAGATTCAGTAAACAATTAGAATGTGATGATATATTATAGAACACATGGTGAAAACAGCAAACTTTGTCATTTAGAATTTTGGTGATCCCTTTTGAATAAAACGCAAAGGTAGTCATAATACAGTATGGTTAACATGTTTTGCTGCATCTTGTTGGACAAAGCTATCAATTTAAGAGAAGCCAAGTGATTTATCTAGTTTTTGTATTTTCTTAAATTAAAATATATTTTGATGGATATAATTTGGCAAGAATTCTTATTTTCATATCCATACATTACAAGCAAGTTTATATAACTAAATTGTTAACAACTCTGGAATTTTTAAAGTCAATGATTTCATTGCAAAGAAAAACATTAGAAACTGCTGAATACATATAATAAAAATAATACAATTTCAACATTTATGGTTAAATTACTCAGTTTGTTGTACAACCCAAACAAGTGTACCTCATCTTTTGTTCCCATCTCTAATCCATCACCAGGAATTTGATCAATTACTGCATCTCTATCTTTTTCATTACTTTCATCCATGACTTCGTCAATGACTGTCATATCTTCAATATTGGCCACATTTTCATCATTAGCAGGTGAATTTTTTTCTTCATTCACATCATCAGTGACACTGGTTTCTGCACAATGGTCTTTACCAGAAGCTGAAAATAATTTAATAAATTTTCAAATTTATGTACATACATAATGAGAAAAATTACATACCATTTGTTGAAAGCAGCAATTGTGACGAACCTGAGTCCATGTTTGTGCAAGCTCCCAAAATATTAGATGTAGTATGACTATTCTTAAAATCTTCAGACAGTGTTATCAAATCATTCTCTCTCTTCTAAAATTTGTGATGGTAAAAAAGGTACGAAATAAATACCAATATTCTTAACATGCTGCACTTGCAGAAACATAAAATGGCAATCTCATTTGTCCAATATTAGTCTCACAGGTTATATTTGGATGCTAACAAACCCCTATCTTGTTCTCACTCTTTGAAATGCAAGTAAATAAATGTCATTAATACCCATTCTGTAAATTTCAATATGTAAAAACTAAACAATGTCCTTGATAGTTACACATTTTTAACAAATACAAAACCTGACTACAGAACTCTAGTCATCAAATGAGTGGGGGAATAATTCATTGGGTCTTCACTGGAAAATGTTTTTTATAATTGAAACTTTTATATGTTCCATCGGTGTAAAATTATGTTTTTGTGATAAAATGAAATCAAAGAATTTGTTTTTTCCATTTCAGACTTCACAAAATCATTTTCAAGAACATGAAAACACAACCTGCCCAGCCTTAAGAGAGACTAAGTTAATGACATACATAAAATATACATCCATTACATTTTTCCCCATAGACAGAAGCAGTAACCAAATATATGGTAAGATAGCAATAATTGGGTTGCAGATTATGGTCAAATAAGACAGCCATTCTATATTTCAAGAGTGTGCAATACAACCGAGTTTATCACAGCAACGATTGAAGTAATATTTACTTAATATACAATAAGTCCATATTTAATACATCACTCACTCACCATTTGATTTCACTTTGAGTATTCCATTACTGCCAAAGTCTTCATTCATACATTCGACTCCATTTTCTTCAACGACTTTATTGGGGGTCTCGCATTGGTCATGTAGGTTACTATCAGCTGTACCAGGAGCCTGAAAAAGAAAATAAACACATCTATTAGAAATAGCTTGATTTAAGTAATCAACTAAAGCATCGATTGATTGATAAATCTGATCAAAATACTTTCAATTACCGTGTTGTTAGCCAATTAACTTACAGTTCTTAACTTTCACAACACTAATAATTCGTTAAATAAGATGCTTTATAAAGATATCATAATTTCCACATCCCTTGTAATTGTTACACATTAACAGGTTAGACTACAACTAGAAAAACTAGTAACATTTGTACTTATTAATAGAAAACTGAAATATCCCAGTAGAATCCTAACAGGGATGTGAAACAGATACTGCTACTGGCTTTATGCTAACTTTTTTCAAACTTTAGCAACATTACTTTAATCCCAGGTGGCTTGACAAGTGTAAACAATTTCTGATTTTATATATAACATATATATATATAGGATAGTTACTTCTTGAATTTCTTCATCCATTGCCACTGAATCATTTATTTCATCTGATTTTGTGTGGCTAGATTTTGGAGATGATGATTTCCTTTTACCGCGGGTCTTTTTACTTGGTGAAGTTTTGGGACGTAAATTGCGTTTTCCTGAAAATTTAATAAAGATGAAATAGACAATATATTGATCAATTTATCTTATTAAATTAAAATTAACTGAAATTTAAAACAAATACATTCTGAGGTATGACAAGTACACACAAGTTTATTTACAGGCAAAACTTAGATCTAAGTTTTTGGATAAAATATAAAACTTTAGTAGCCAGAATTTATGAATAAACAGATATGGCCAATTTGAATAAATATGAAATACTGAATATCTGGAAATATCAGCAGGTTTAGATGAGCAAAAAAGGTAATATCATGGCAAAGCTAAAAACCAAGCTTCTCATGTCTAGCTGAAAGGCCAGATTGTGCACCTGTAAACACTTATTGGAATAGTCAATGAAGTTGAGATTATATTTTTGTTGCAAAGACTATAATATCTATCAAGAACATTCAAGGTTGTAGAAGCAACTATTCTTTTTAAGAGCAGGGGCTGGCAGCAGCATTTCATGTCTTTCTCAAGATATTACCAAACAACTATTTTACATTCGCTTCTCTGAAACTGTTAATGTTTTGATAGGTTCGTTTTCACATTGTGTTACAATGGTTTCATCCCGCACACTAACTGCCACAATCTTGTTGGGCCTGATTCTTTGAATTTATAATCTTACAGTATATATGTACTGCTGTTCAATTAAGTTGGGGAGAGTAATATGATTGTTACATTATTAATTCACGTAATTTTGTCCATGTGTGATGTCTACTTAAAATCTTCAAACACGTTAGTAAATAATATTCAGGATACTTAACATACATAGTAACCACCAGCTGATTTGTGCAATAATCTAGTTTCAAAGGTTCTCTAAAATATACCGCTGTTTCCATCTCACATATTAAAAATTAATGCAAGCCCAAAATTATTTATCCCATAGTGTACAAAATCTAAATGAAGCAATTAAAAAAAACAAATAACTCCATTCAGAAGCTTCTTACTTGCAATTACTGAGTATTTCAGAATTAGTTCTCCCAAAACTGTCCCATTTATTAAGTTGAAAAAGCAAAGTCCACCACAATCACTCCGTGTATTGTCGAAAATGTTCACCCCACAACAATCATCCTATGAATAAATGTTGAAAGCTCCAGGCCTTACCTCACACGTCATGTGTGGCCTTTTACATGGCAGATACTTACACAAAACAAAGTCAACCCTATGAGCCTTCACTGCTAAAAGCCAATAAATAAAATACTAAATTCTAATATAGCTTACTTTTTTCATAATAACTATAGTCAAAATTTTAAATTCAGTGTGAAAACAAAATCAACCAATAGTATTTTATTTGAATTTATTTAACAGGTAAATAGCTACTTCAACTAATTACACAAATTCTCATATTACATTAATAATTTTAATTTACAACAGAATTAAATATTTACATAAAATTTATGTATTATGACACAAACTTTCAGCGACTTCAGCTTAAGATCGCCATAAGCAAGAACTATTGACAAGAAAGAGTATCCTCCATACCAATGCAGGGAGATATTCAAGGTATAGAAGAAATTGTGTATTACTTCAATTTTGTATTAAATGTGTGGCTGAAATGAATGAAAATTCAATACTAAATTACATCTGAATTAATAAAGGAAAATTTTCTTGTTATTTTACATTATTGAGCCTTGAAATTTTGTAACTAAATAATCTAACCTTTCATTTAAATTAAATTTAACATGACTAAGGAATCAGAATGGAAAAATATCGACTAATCTGGTCGAGATTTCCCTATCTTGATTCTTCATATTGGTTTCATCAACTACAAGCCTAAGCTTCGATGGAAGGATATCTTGTTCCTTGATAGTTAACATATTAATTAAAAAACATAATTACAAGATATTTGAAAGTAATGTGTGCCAACATATGAAACAAACCTTTTAGTCAGCACAGAATTCCCCATAATGTTCAGAGGATATACAATCTATTTCTATTAAGTGCGCGTAATGATTCATACGAATAAAAGTTAATAAAGAATACTGAAACAGTATAATTTCCCAGAGTTTAACATACTAACGGAAACAAAGTGAATAATTAATACAAAACCGCACGAAAGTAAAAGATGTTCAGCTCGGACTACTATAACAACAGAATTCGAATATCGTATTATATGTATCAATCATTTGCATAGTAGGGTTGAACTAGACATAAAACTCAACAGAATACGTAATTACATAATGGCGGTCCCAGTACACACAATAACAAAAAACGTTTCCCGTAAAAAGAAAACAGCATTATAAGACGTAGAATAATCTGCAACAGAACAGGTTTTTTTATAAAATATTTTCATAATTTGCCAAAAGATAATTACCAGTTTCTTTTTCAATAACACTGCTCTCGTCTCTAGAAGCCATTTCAACAAGCGTTTTCCAAAGACACTACTCAAATCAAAGATATAACCCAACGGAAACGCTGAAATATCTCAACTAATTATATAACATAAACAATATGCACATAATCTAGTTAATATAGTTAAAAGACATACATATATATTTCATATGTGTAACTTTTAAATTGCTTGTATACTTTATTATTACTAAAACATCATAAATACCTATTATTATGTATTATTTCTCAGTATAAACTTTGACTTTGGTGGAAAAGTTTTATAATTGAACATTTTGAAAATAGGATTACAAGTTACGTACATTACCCAAAATTCCTACTTAAATTCTATTAATACTTACTTCCTTCAAGATAACATAAGTTGTGTTGTACTCAAGTACAAACAGCTGTAGGATAATTAAGTATCGTAAGTTTGAATGATATAGTAAATAAATTACATTACAAAACTAATCGATTGCAGACTACAAATTTTTAATAAAACTGATATGAGAGGTCATTTATGAATATTCTGAGAAATAGTATGTAGGATAGGATTATTCCACGATCTCCTCGGATTTTACCTTTACCAATTCATTGTCTCTCACGGCTATTATTCTTATTCTGATAGCGACATTTGCAAAATAGTGTACAATCTGCTATTATGCATTTTAGTACTGAAATTAACTGTCTTAAGTTTGATATCAGAAGATTGCATCAAGTGCTGTAACTCTTTTGAGTCAGTCACTCTTACAGTTAATAAGATCGTACTTCAATATTTAAAACGAAACCTTCAATCAACAAATATCATATGATATTTCCTAGAGATCTCCGTTGTCAATCAGCCGAGTTAAAAATTATGTGGTTGGCGTCATTCGTCTCCGTGTTTAGTATCAATATTATTCAGTATTCTAATCGTGGATTGTTCAAACGCGAAAAAACTATTGCATTTATGGATACAGTTCACGCAAATTCATCATTGTAGGAAGTGGGTTAGAGATTACCAAGTAAAAAAGATATTTCGCAAACAATAGCTAACAAATTTGGCAACTTGCGAAACCTAAACATTGGTCATTTGTTGAAAAGTAGATTCCAAAAAACATTATTAAACAGAAATTTCTCATTTTTAAAATAATTATTCAACAAATAGAGAGGTCTAACCTGTTGTTTAATAAGTTCATATAATCATTTCATTGAAGCTACGCATACTTCTCGAACGTTGTGCGATATCGAACAATCGGGTACTGAAGAAATATAGGTATATAGGACAGTTCCACTGAAAGAATTGATATAGATCGGTGTTGCATTCCTCATCACCGTATCCTTTTCCCTATAATGGGTTCAGATTTTGAAGCAAATATTCAACAACCCTTCGACATAAAATATGAGGTTTTTTAATATTTGTCAAGAATCAATTCGTCTCTTAAACTGTCAATTGTTTCTCGTGTATCAAGAAAAGGTGGAATCCATGTTCTCTTTTTCTTTAATTTCTTATCTCTGTTATGTTGTACTTTTCAGTCCTTAGACTGGTCTGATAAAATGAATAAAAGTAAAGCTGATCAGATATTTACTATTAGACAGATCATAGAAAAATTTTACGAACATGATATAGACTTGCATTTTATTTTTCATTGATTTCAAACACTCATTTGACAGTGTTAACCGGCTGACGCTTGAAGAGATACTTAAAGCGTTCTATATTCCCCAAAATTAATAAAGCCTGATAAACATGACTAAGGCATGGTTGAAGTGGGTAAGAAGCTTAGTAACGAATTTGAATTTGCAGGAATAAAACAAGGAGACGGGCTTGCGACAGGGTTATTTGATTTTGCGCTACATAAGATATGATAAACAATTGACCAAAAAAGGACTATATTCGTAAAGTCAAGCCAAATCTGTGCATACGCAGATGATGTGGCAATTATAATCAGGACAGTAGGCTTCTTTTACAAATGGATATTTTGAAAATGGATAGAGAAGCTATCAAAATAGGACTTGCAGTAAATGAGAAAAAGACTAAGTATATGAGAACGTCTAGGACAGAGAGCAAAAGAAGTCCTCAGGAGTTCGTAATTGGGAATAAGAATTTTGATGGGGTATCAAGTTTTAAATACTTGAGGGAAATGCTGTACAATGACAACTCCATTAGTAGAGAGAATAAGAAAAGAGTACAGGCTGGTAATCAAGCATATTACGCAAATAAACAGTTATTTACTAATCGAATCATCACAAATAAACTGAAAATATATAACACAATGGTACGACCGGTAGTGACTTACGGATTAGAATCTTGGACCCTAAAGAATTCAGATGTAAATACCCTAAGAGTGTTTGAAAGACGTATTTTAAGGAAGATATTCAAACCAGTTCAGACAGAGAAAGATTAATGCGGAGTTAGATGAGCTGATTCAAGGAAAGGATGTGGTTAGATTTGTGTAGGCGCGGAGGATCGATTGATTGTGTCATAAGGAGATAATGGCAGAAGAACGGATAACAAAGAGAATAGTGAAAGAAATGCATCATTATACTAGAGGAGCGGGAAGACCAAGATATGGGTAGAAGGATGATTTTTCAGACTGGGAAGGATGGGAATAAGAGGATGGAAGAGAAGAGCTCATGATCGAAGAGATTGGAGGCTGATAGAAAAGGAGGCCAAGACTCAGAAAAGTAGTGGTAAAAGAGAGATGGGGAGAGAGAGGTAGGGAGGGAGAGATGGGTAAGGGATAGAGAGAGAGACTGGTCTGAAGCAACCCTCCATGCTTCCTTATTCTGTGCAAGCCTTTTCATTTCTACACAACTACCACATCCAAATCCTCCCAAATTTGCTTAGCATAGTCCATCCTTCGTCTCCCTATTCTGTTCCTACCCCACACACTTCCTCTAATGCTAATTTTACAAGACCCACAAAACGTGGCCTACTAATCTATCCCTTCTCATGATAAAATCCCTCCATATTGTTCGCAATTCCCCTATTCTGCTTAGAAATTCCTCGTTATTTATTCTATACACTCATCTGATTTTCAGTATTCTCCTATTGCACAACATTTCAACGGCTCCTACCGTCCACGATTCGCACCAACATAACCGCACACTCCAAACGAACATTTTTAGCAATGATTTCCTAATATCCACACTTATATTACCCGCAAGGAAATTCCTAAATTCCTCCTTTTTGCGAAATCCTTCCTTACCTATGTTATCCTACTCTAATTATTATGCTGTAAGTAACAGAATTCTTTAACGTCCTTCAAAATGTTCCTTCCCAATCTAATATCCTTTGTTAATCCACCATTTCCCATACTACGCTCCATACACTTGGTTTTTCCTCTATTAAACCTCATGTTGTACTCTTCCTCCAGGACCACGATGTTGCAATTTATTATGTATTCCAAGTCTTCTTCTGACTCTCCTAATACCATAGTATCATGAGAATATTGTAATGTACTGTATATTGGCAATCTAAAACAGTCCTAAATATGAATAAAGGAACATAAAAAACTATCAAATGTGATTTTCTAACTTACACAGTTGCGTCCAACAACATTTATCGAAAAAATATTTTGGGATGAATAAATTAATTATTTCTCAAGAATGGTGAGCTTTGCGGCTGTGTTTAATGGCACAATGGTAAGCCTTTATGAGTAATTTCATTTCAATACAACTTTTCCTTTCCAAATGAGGGATGTTTGCAAAGGACACATTGTATCAAAAAACTAATCAAACCGACAATAGGTAAAGAATACGTATAACCATAAGAAAGAAAATCTAATAGCAAGGTACATCATAATTACAATTTACTGAAAACGTTTCTTGGACGGAAAGAGTAGTTATTGATTTAAACCTTTGAACCTTGATTAAGAAAAGCTTCCCGGGTTTCTACCTAGCTAAATCAAGACGTAAAGTCTGGGTTTTATTACCCCTGGCTCAAATGCTGTCTCGTTTCTTTTGACTCCAGACCTCCAAAAGTCCGAGCAGATATGTTTGACCGTTACAGTACACTAATTGTGTATTTAAGTAGATGAGTTGCAACGTTAACTATCGACGAAGTAATTGTAGTCTAATAGTGAGAATCAAAAGATCTGCATTCACACGATGACTAAATACGAGGGCAATCAATGTACTTCTTCGTAATTATGGAAGGAAAATCACATCCCAAAAGAATGAGGATACATTCATAGATACAAAATCGAGGATCAAAGGCAAATTGTCGGTTATACCGACAACTGTGGATGATAAATTCATTAGTTATTTACGATAAGTGATATTTGAAGGTCTGCAAAGAATGATTTATAATTCATTTGATAAAGGAAGTCTCATGAGGAATTCTATACCATCAAAAGCAATACGATCGACAACAGTTTGATTGTAACAAATAATTATTCATGTTGAAGCAACTATGAAAGTGGATTGAATAACACATTTTCATCTATATAGCATAATTGGAGTATTTACATTTAAAGAAAAGTCACAATTTTAATAACATGAAACAATGGCGGCCATGTTGCACCTACTCGCCTATAAATTTTTACGTTAACTTTCGTAAAAGAATTATTGTCCAACCTCTAACGGCACAAACTTTGGATTGGCACTTCACCAGAAGATGGTAGCAATGACAGCCGCCGAAACGTCGTGGAATTACTGTGTTTTCACCCGATTACAAGCCCGAGAAAACCTTGTGAGGCAAAAAAAAATGCGCGAAAGAATTATATATATTGTGATAAAAAAACACGGATTTTGTGATATTGTGGCGTTATGAGGCGCAGTTCGGCCAACAACAATGTCTAATCGGCTGAAAGCGGGTGAAACCCCGAAGAGGGTGCCCCGCGGAAAACCCCTCGGGGCGTGTGTAAAAAAAACGATGGTGATCCCCGCGGGAAACTCCCACCGAGCGTGTGTAAAAAATGAGGGCGGGGAACCCCGAAATTTTATGAAATAAACTGGCGGGGAACCCCGGTATTTTATGAAGTAGACCTATGGCGGGGAATTCCCGTCGGAGAATTTAAAAGTGGAGCCGATGAGTGGCTCGGGATCAGAAGTCAGACGACTTGAGAGGACGGACGAGGTGAGAAGTCAGACGAGTTGAGGAGAGGACGGACGAACTCAGATGGAAGGAGATGCTGTGAGAGAGGGCAGATGAGTTGCGACCAATCGGAATGAGAGCTGAGACGTGGTCAGATGTCGCCAGATGCTGTCAGAGGTTTGCAGAGATCAAACGTTTCAAGGAAGCATATGAGTTGCGGATCTGGTTCATACTACCGTCATCGATAAATATCCTGCAAGACGCCAGAGAGACACGGAAACATTCGTGAGGTGGATGTTTGTAGGCCCAGTAATTGTGGGTAAGTTATTAAAAAGCTGTGAAACTTGCTCATTGTGCTGGTTGAATAATATTTAATGATTTTTCTATTTACAGTAACTGCATACTCCATCTCTCGAGAGACCCAAAATCCCCTGAGATTAAGCCCATGTAATCACTTTAAATTAATCTATTGATTAATTAATGTTTTATACCCTGTATAATATATATCACATT
>CM067377.1:14555997-14661159 GCA_034510155.1 Eucriotettix oculatus
GTACTTTTTACTAATGTCAAACTTTTAAATAAATTGGCTATGTTTGAAGTTTATTATTGTAATTAGTGTTAAGGAATTGTGGTGGTTATAGATTTCCTTGGAACCCAGCAGGAAAAGCCCAATGCGGTATTTTGGTAAATGTAAAAAAAAAGTTACATTAAATGCCAAAAATAGCTGTTCTGCCAGATGTCAAATGACTTTGTAGTAGATGTAAGAAACAGCTGATGGCAGATAAAAAAGATCATGTACTCCAAATGTAATTAGCTGTAAAAACCATGTGGTCAGTTGACTGTTTTCGACTTACATCAAAGAGCTGAATGTCAAACTAATAAATGTCATATGATACATTAAAAACAGCTGTGAATGAGTAAAATTTTATGTAAACACATTGTAAAGAAACAGATGTTCTGTCAAAAACAGCTGATTGAAATTTAGATTGTGAAATGACAAAGATTCAGCCAACTGTCAATAGCTGTAAATGTCAAGTGTTTAAATTGATTTACATTTACTTTAAGAAAGTCTCCCAAACAACACATCAGAGAAAATGTGTGGGAAGAAAAAAAATGTAAATGGAAAAATTGTTTGGAAAAATAAAATGTGTAATTAGAATTAAAGTTGGTTAATTGAGTGATTTGTATATTTATTCAATGTTTGCTCTTATGAAAGAATATGTCAAAGAAAATTGTAATTAGTTCTAAGTGAATTTTTGTAAATATTTTGTAATTTTGATTAAGGGCGTTGGTCATTCATATTGTTTACGACTGTGGTTCAGTGAGTGTCATATTAAAAAATTGTACAATTTTTTAAATATATTGGGGGCGGGGAAAATGTAACATGAAAAGTTACACTTAACAATGCAGGCCAGCTTGCGAGTTGCAATTGTTGAGGAACTGACGCAACTTGGGCCAACAATGTAGTCTGGCGAGTCTTGGAGTCGTCATGGGGTAGTGGAGGGAGCAGGTTGTGTCGGCGGGACGACGAGAGAATGACAACGCCCTGCAGATATAATTATTTTTCATGCTCTGATTGGAATTAAAACTACTAAAATCAATTTTTGGTGTTTTTTGTGAATAAATACCTGGCGCCCTAAAGGAATAAGAAATCCTGGAATACGGATATATATATAGTTCAAAACTTTATGAATTAAGAACTATATAAAGTTTCATGGGAATCTGTCGGACAGTTTTCTTGTGAAAAGATGAAAGTTGTTTCTGAATATCAATATGGCGATCGTTAATAACTTTCTCATGCGTGACACGTAAAATTAAATATCTCGGCATACAAAAATTCCAATTCATTGTAAAAAATTCACCAAAATGACTCATTTTTCAACAATTATTATGATCGCCGGTTAAAGACCCAAGCTAAGGATGAAACGAAGTGTTTCTCTATTTGTATTGATTTAATGTACGATTTATGCATCGTTAATACTGTAAATGGCTATTCGGATAACGAAGTATTCAATTTAAATCTTAAATAGTGATAGCAAATGTAGTATTTCATTCACATTTAACTTCTTTGTTTTATCAAATTCATATATATGACCTCAAATATCCATTAAAACCTACCTTCTTCAATATTTACTTACCCGCCATATTGTTTTTTCCGCCATATATTTTTTTTCAAAATAAACGAACTCACAAATCTGTTTTGTCTAATTTCTTTATGAACTAGCTATATAATTTTTTCAATTTTATGTCTCCTATATTGGATCCGTCATCTTGTTTTTCATTGAAATCACAAGTTTCAATTCATTAGATTAGTTTTTTGACTTTTGTCACAAGTTTTTGTAGTTATGTACCACTGTGTGACGTTTCAATGAATGATTTTCATCTTACTTAATGATGCCATCGAAACGTCGCGCATCTGAATTTGTTAGTCAATCGACTCTATTCTGTAAGGTTTGTCTGTTAAATTTAAGTCGTATTTATTGTTATTAAACTTTTTCTGACTTATTGATCATTTTTCTTTTTCTTCCTTGGCCTACCGGGACGACTGAGGGCTTAAGGCAGATTTAGAACAACGTTAAGAGTTTTCGTTACTGGTGAACGTGTTAAAAAGAGTTTAAATCAAAATAATACTTTATCATAGACAGCTAAAAAATACTTTTTTCATTATGGTTACTGAGATAAAGGAAGACACAAAGAAATTTAAAAAAATTGAGCTGAGCCAAGAATTAAAACTGATTTTCATAAAAACCGAATATTTGTTGAAGCGTAAGATAATGAGTCAGAGTACTTCCATTATTATTTATTCAGTTGAAAAATTGGTAACTTACGTGTCGCTCATCTGGGAATATGTGGCACGAAAGTTTCTTTGATTGACTTTGACAAAGATAAAGTAATGTAGATTGGCTGAGACTAAATTAAGCTTTCGTTGAAGATAGATTTTCGTAGAAAGCGAATGATTAAGGATTTCTATCAAGATGGGAACAAATAAATCGTTATTTATATAAGAACCACAGAAACGTTTAAGCTGGAGATTTGTGTGTTATCTATTTAATAATACATTTTCAAAGAATATAAATTCAAAAAAATTTTCAGGTAATTACAAAAGAAGAGACAATATAATACTTCCGTTGTTTGAAATAACCAGATTAGCAAAAAGCAGATGTTTATTTCTTTTTGTCTTGATGAATTAAAGCATCGATTTGTTGAGCTCCACAAGTTCGTGTTCAGTAAATAGAAAGACAGCAACCCAAAATAGCTTCAGCTCAGCAGGCCGCGCTAATCTGTGTTACATAGTTATAAAAGATGGAGACAGTGCCGCTTTACACTGGGAAAAGGATACCTCTCGTTGGGCTAGGGACTTGGCAGGTAAAGTAGAGTTTCCGTTAGCGAGAGGCAACTTTAACTGTGTAAATAACCTGTTCAATAGCAGTTACGTCTGTATTCTCAAAAAGGCAAAACCGGAAGAAATAGAAGCATCTGTAGAAGTCGCCCTCGACGCGGGATATAGACTAATTGACACTGCATTCAATTACAACAATGAAGAGGCTATTGGCAAAAGTATTAAGAAGTGGATCGATAGTGGAAAAGGAACCAGAGAAGATTTGTTTGTAGTAACGAAGGTTAGTAAATTTGTAGCCTCACCATTTTGGCGAAACAATGTATCAAACATGATGTAAACACAATATTTTAAATTTAAAGATATCGGGTTTCAGACATTTTCATTATTAAAAAAATATATATTCTTCAAAGTTAGTCGTGAATGTTTGTTTAGTTGAAGAGTCAAACTGACTCCTGTGCTGAATGCTGCACCCTTCCTTGTTATCTTGATAGTTTTAGTCAATCTTTTGAGTCCAATTATTTTAATTATTTGACAATACTAATCCATTACAGAAGTGCCAAGAGTTAAACATACATATAATTAAGAAAGAGGCTGTTTTATTCGAAAATAAAACAAATAGGAGAGAATTTTTGTTTGAATGATGATGGATATATGCAGTATAAAGGGCTATATATTTCGTCCTATAGCTTTTTATATGGTATGGATGGAGGTATTCACTTTTTGAATGTGAGGACAGTCTCAGAGACCTTTCATTATTCATGCTTCCACGAAACTGAGCCAGTTGATTATTAGATTTTTAGTGATGCAGTGAATTAAAATATTGTGCTCCACTAGTGTGATGTTAAATCTGTATCTGCATTTAATTAAAATATTTTTAAAATTTTGACACTGGTGACCACATGAGATCAGAAAGGGAAGATGTTCTTTGATTCTATAAATGTATTAATGGCAAGGACAAATAGGTTCTTTTAAAGATTTGGGAGATGTATGACTTTTTTTTTTGGAGGGGGGAGGGGAGACAGGCAACTCCCCTTTAATAGAAAGGGTTGACTGTGGCACTTTATAGCAATTCTTATACCTATTATCATCGAAAGTCTGATGCTGATTTGGAAATTATGATTTACTTTTACAAACCTTTTAATAAATCTAAAATATTATATTCTGTAATAAAATATAATGCTTTCTGTAATTCTTATTGTATTATAGCTACCACATATTGGAAATAGAGCAAGTGATGTTTCAAAGTACATACGAAAGTCCCTGGACAGGTTACAATTGAAGAAAATAGACTTATACCTTGTTCATATGCCTTTTGGTTTTATACCGAACAGTACTGGCGAGGCTCCAGAATTAGATATTGATGGAAACAGTGTTATAGACTTTGATACTGATCATATTGCTGTGTGGAAAGTGAGTAACAGAAGTAAAGTTTTTTTTATAGTATCCTTATGTTCCCTACAGACTTTTCACTCAGTCTTTAAATACAAAAAGTATAGTTTATTATAATATTAAGTGAAGTTAATGAAAGATAATCACAACATAACAAAATAGTTTTTTCCCAATTTGGGTAACTGACAAGTTGAATTCAAAACTTATAAAGATTAGCAATATATTGACAGGTAATATGAGAAGAAACTTGGTGCTTCCAACTATTTTTTATATTATTTAATCGAGGCCAAATCAGTAATTTTCCTTTCTAAATTAAATAAATATATATTTCCAAGGTAATGGAGTGTAGTATGGGAAACAGTGGAATAACAAAGGGTGTTAGATTGGGAGAGGATATTTTGACGGAAGTTAAGGAATTCTGCTGCTCGGGAAGCGTAATAAGTAGGGATGGTAGAAGTATAGTAGACATTAAGAGTAGGATAGCACAGGCAAGGAAGGCTTACGCGAAAAATAGGGATTTACTTACGGGTTATAGAAGTGGGAATATTAGGAAATCGTTGCTAAAAATGTTTGTATGGAGCGTGGCGTTATATGGGTGCGAAACGAGGACAATAGGAGTTGGGGAATGCTGCAAATCAGATGGGTGGATAGAATCACAAACGAGGAAGTTCTAAACAGAATTGGGGAAAAGCGAACAATATGGATTTAGATTTATTGTTGTTTCCATTAATCCTCGATTGAGGAAATAGGATACGTCATACATTAAAGATTAAAAATGAACAAAATGAAGTACATAATTAAAGATAAATAAACTTAAAATAAATTAATAAACAAAATGTATATAGACAAAAGTCAATATAAACACAACACGTACACACGATGTAACACACACACTGGGAAACACAAGCACACACTGAGGAACACGCAATGGAGTTTTAACTACTTGGACCAGGAAACTGTCCTTCCTTTGACCAGGCAATACATGAAACAAACAAACAAAAGAGCAGAAAAAACTGAATAGAAATTTTAAAGATATGTGATGTGCTATTTTACAAGGCAGCTCATTCAACACTTTTTGCAGGAACCTTGATTTAAATACTAGAAGGACGATTAAGGACGTTGACTAAGAGAAGGGATAGATTAATAGGTCACGTTTTAAGAAACGATGGTCTTGTAAAATTAGCATTAGAGGGAAGTGTGTGGGGTAAGAACAGAAAACGGAGGACAAGGATGGAATACGCTGAGCATATTAGGAAGTATATGAGTTGAGCGAGTTATAAGGAAATGAAGATGCTTGCGCAAGATAGATTCGAATGGAGGGTTGCATCAGACTAGTCTTAGGACTGAATACCACAACAACATATTGTTGATGAATCTTGCTTAATGTAACGTATAAAGTGCTGTCGAATGTACTGTATAACAGGCTGCTACCTTACGAAAAGTAAACGTGGGTTAAAGGCTAACCTCTCAACAACTGACCGTTTATTCACAATAAGACAAATACAAGAGTATAACATCAATCTACACACACACACACATATATATATATATATATATATATATATATATATTTTAAAAAAGATTTTGACAGCATAAACAGAGAAGTCATGATTAACGATCTTGCGACATTGGACATTCCAGCAAAACTATTAAGGCTTGTCAAAGACACATTGAATGGATCCAAAGCAACAGTAAGAGTGAATAATGAATAATGCTATTAATAGCGGCGTAAGACAAGGCGATGCCATAATATTTGACCTAACACTGGAAGCATCAATCACTTCCGGGCATATAAGCATTAAGACTTCAAATATGTGCCTACGCAGATGATGTAGCCATAACTAAACAATGATGCCAAATTAAGAGGACTGGAAATAAAGGGAAACAAGACAAAATATTTGTAAATTAATAGAACGCAAAATAAGAAATACGAAAGTTTGACAGTAAAGGAGTTTTCCTTTGAGCAAGTAAACGAATTCACTTATCTAGGCTCACGAATAAACAATTTAAATATAATCTCAAACGAAATCAAAATCCGAATAATCTAATGAGGTCAAAAATATTAAATAATAACGCGAAGCTCAAAATACATGAAACCATTGTACGACCGGTTGCTACTTATTTGATGCGACTATGACAAGTATGGACGAAAAGATGTTAGGTACTTTTGAGCGAAGGATATACGGCCCTAAAAAGAATAATGATGGTAGTTACAGGATTCTAATGAACCATGAGCTGGACAATCTAATTAATCAAGCAAATATAACAAGGTTTGTGAAGAGTAAAAGAATCGCGTGGTTTGGACAAGTGAGGAGGATGGGAGAGAGCAGAACATCTAAGAAAATTATGACGTGAAACCGGAGGGACGAAGAATAAGAGGAAGACCTCGGTTACGATGGATAGACGGAGGCCATGAGGAAGATGGGAATACGAGCATGGAGACGCCGTGCGAATGGACTAATATTGTTGAGAAGGCCAAAACCCATCCTGGGTTCTAAAGCCAATAATTGAAATGAATTTTTGATGAGTTGATTTATTGTTTGAATCATAGATCGTACATTTTTAGGCATAATTGTAGGGATACTTAAAATTAACATATAAAAGGGTACTAATAAAATTTATAAATGATTGTAACTTACCATTATTGCCGTGTTAAAATATAGCCCAACGCCCGACATTCTAAATATTATATTTCTGGACTGCTCAGCTTCCTCGCCTATACTTCAATGAGAAGTATATGAGCGCCAGGCAATTTTACCAAGGAAAATCACCAGAAAGGTTTACTTTAAAAGAACGTGTCCATTTATTTCGAGCAATAAGATTAACAAAATTTCTCAGGACGTGATCACCGATTAAATATCAAAATTCATCAGCGTCCTTCGTCGAAAACACTCAAATTCCAGTGTGGCGTCTCACTTCCGCGTATTCAGATACCTTGTTCGGGACCCAACACCTCCCGTCGCGAACCCATTTAACAAACTTAAACCGTTTCCGACTCCCGACTTACGTGAACTTCGCGGAGTGCAACAATGTACTGGCGCCTTGTCTCAAAAGCCACAGGCAACAATCCTGTCTGAGGCTGCTTGATTGCATTTAACCGTAACTTCATGTTTCAATATTTTTACTAATATTCAATGAGGAAATATCATGTCATGATGTGTATTAATGATGTCCAAGCTCTTTGATGAGGAATGTTGAGTGTGTGACCTTACAATTGCATGTCCTAAAAACACACAATTGGGGTGAATAGAAGGGTTGTAGACAGTGGCGGCTCGTGAGTTTTTAAAGCTATATGTTACATTACTTTAGCAAGGGCAGGAAATTTTACAAGGATAGCTATGGAAAATACTAATAATACTACTGCTAGCATTAATTACTCACCTTAATGTTTGAAATGAAAGTCCATTCTTCTCTTTCCTGCTCGCGAACTTCTCAATTACCTTCATGTTAATTCCTTACGTTTGTATGATTAATCTCTTTTCTATGGATAACACTGCTAGGGCTGTCATAGAATTCCTCAAAAAAGAAATTTATTCTTTTCAGAATTGAGAAGCACCTTTCCGGTTCACTTGTTGTCATATGTGTCGTTACCAGAATATTCAGAAGTCTGCTAATTTTTTTTAAAAAAGCATCTGTAGCTAAATTTTGGCTTGTAATAAGCGGTAGCAGTGCAACCGCGCATGCGGTGTTTCGGAAGTCAGGCCGAGAATACAAAACACTTAAACTCGATCAAGCAACGGGTATGATTTTACAACTAGGTCAGGATAATTGCCCGGGAAATGTTTAGAGTACTCTGCAAAGTTTTCGTTATTTAGAAGCTTCTCACAACTGAAGTGGTCCAAAGACTGGAAACGATATCGAGCCTCTTGTGAGATACGGTCACATACTTCCTTTGTGTCGTTCACGATGGACGAATTTCTTCGCCGTTTGGCAGGAGTCCCTCAACTTATATTGTTGTCACTGCAAACAATAGAGCACCTAATATTGCCTGAACCATTGTTAATACATTATTTTTATAGTAATTATATCAGCATTTATATATATAAGATTTAATAGCATTTATATGGCATAACTTTGTGGAAGAAACAAAGCAAATAGCAAAATTCAGGATCTTCCAATTAATTCGAAGTCCACGAGCTCCTTGAATGGAATAATTTGTTGAAAGAGTTTCTTCAAGTTCCAGATAGCAGTCAATAAGAGCGTCTTTGTTTTCATAAATCACATTAACTGTTCTTGATTTTGAATTCCGTTAAAATTAAGTTGATAAACCACTCATCCGTTTGGCAACAATTGCCTCTTATGCAGCAACTCTTAGTGGAGATCGAGAGAAACATGCTGGAAAATCTGATAGAATGCTGAAAATTATACGTGCTGCGTGCAGCTCGATTCTGAGATGCGGCACGTTCCATCACAATATTTAGTTGATGCGAGTAACAATGTACGTAATACGCATTTGGGTAGAGATGCTTTTAGCCACAAGACTCGCCACTCCATACTCTCTCAGCAATCAATTTACTCTCTTTAAAATGGTTATTCGATATACATTTTGAAGGGATATCCGCAGTTTGTCCTCCGGGATTAAAAGATCCCCAGAATCGTTCTTGTGGAGTACCATTTATTGCATATCTGAACACTAAAACTAACTGAGTGTGTTCCGAAACAACATCTGTTGCCTCGTCTGACATAACTGCCACATATTCAGATTTATTTGTTTCTGCCACAATTTCTTCACGACAAACCTCGAACATACAGTCCAACAGTTCGCTCTGAATTGTTTTGGAAGTTACCTTGAAAATATGATTACTTTACATGTGTTCTTTTACAGCAGTATCAGGCGGGATTAACCGAATCTTCAGATTCTCAGTTCAAATGCGCCACAAAATTTTATGCAGTCAATTATTCTAGATAATATGTGCCTATTTTTTTCTACTTGTTGATAGTGCTTAATAATATTGTCTCGATAGTCTCTACTTGGTTTTGTTGCAATATTAACTGAGCCAAGCATGGAAAGATCTAAAACATTATTGATGTGTCTCTTATTTTCACGGTGTGCTTTTATTAATGAACTGAGGTGGGCAACATCTTTAACATGGGCCCGTCTTACTGAATGTGTCGTTGCCAAAAAAAACACGGAAAGCACGATAGAATTTGTAACGTCACAACCACAAATCATGTTACAGTTATAAATTTTTCTATGAAAGCGTCTTGTGTATTCTCTATTCCCGCCCCTTTTTGTTTTATGTTAACGTCCGTCAGGCCTGTCCGGTTCTTTAATTTTAAACTTCACTTGAAACTTTATGGAAAATGAGTTTTTCAATAAATTGTCAACGGCGTTCATCTTTAAAAGTACAGTGCCACCACTCACCTCAGATAAATAACACGAACGATAACGAGAGAAAAGACAAAGCAATGCTACAAATTTAAACCACAAGAACTACGAACTCCAACAATAGCGAGTGTTACCAACACTGCGGCACGTGAATTCACCCGTAATATGTTACATTTCTAATTCTGTCCACTGTTTCCGGTAGTGTGTTATTTTAAAGGCGGAATAATTAAATGCGAAGCTAATACACATTTTTAATTCTAAAGTATTTTTCCTTCGTACTTATTGAAATGTAGTTATGTTTAATACCAACTCACGCGTGAATGAGGTATTTATATGCAGTGACATCGAGTCTCCCAGAGTAGGATTTTACTTGATTATTTTCAATTAAAAATTTGCCGATGATTGCATCATTCACCGTGAAGTTGGAGCAAATTATTTCAAAGCGACAACCCATAATGCTTAGCGGAAAATCAATTAAATGAGTGAAAAAAAAGTAATTAGTTTTCGCGTGAACGTAGTAAATGAAACGGTGACAAAGTGTTAGAGGCCGTATTATGTCATAAGCAGGCAGCTACACTGGGATGCACATGATTCCAAATAGTGTAAGGTATTACAGTATATTATACGATTACTGAAGCGCGCCAATTGTTGGTAATTATAATTGGCTTACTCTTACCTTGTTCTCGAAATTTTAGAGTAACATGTTGCTGTTGGGGTGTTTAACGTGTAACAAATGGTAACAAGATATGTGGTAAATATTAGTTTTGAAATCAGTTAGCCAAATAGACTTTTTTTACTTAAGGCCCAAAGAGAAAACTTTTTTCCAACATGTAAGGAGTATACGTCATAGAGGGAAATAAATGTCAGTGGAAATAAACACAAAGCTGCAGAAAGAAAGGTGAAATATGGAAAAGTTTACCTGAATCTGCTATTAACTTAGCCTAAGAGTAAACACTGTTAGCAGTAAAATAAACTAAATAATTAACCTGTGAACAAAGATATATTAAGATTTACCAGGGAATTAAATCATTATTATAATGTTAATACAGCCAGTATAATTGCCACTGGGCTGGTCCAAAGCATGTGTAATAAATAATACTGTGTCAAGATGGTAACAACTTAGTGATAATAATGATCCAACCATTGTTTTGGAAAATGACATTCAAATTTGATGGTTCATATAACTTGTTTGGCTCATAACGATATGCAATATTTTGCAGGATGTATATAAAACAGTTTGAAAGACCTCTTTTCATTTTAAAGGAACAACATGCTGTATGGTTTGAGATTCAGAAATCATAGTAGAGGAATGGTAAGGATGTAAAATTTTTAACTTTTTCTTCATTCATTTTGAGAGACACTTGTTAAGAGAGAACTCCAGTTCTAACTTACACAACCTATAAAATTATATTGAATTTTATTTTCTATCTACTTTAAACAAGGAAATTCATTTTCAGTCCTGTAAGAGAAGTTTATAAAATTTCTGGTTTTGCTTTTTACATTATTTTAACGTTAGTGTGGACTTTGCTTCATATTAATACTCAATCAAACCAATATCTTTGATTCCATATTTCTTTGAAATGTTTAATTATTTCCTTTAAGTTGTGATCCTATGAAATAATAACTTTAATTAAATGTGTCTACAGAGAAATATTGTGATCATTTTTCTTTTTCAAAATATTATATATACAGTATATATAGATAACTACAAAATACATATAAACTTGAGTTTGAATATTTATTCAAGCACAAGTGGACTACATATTCAAATTTGAGTATACTTATCTATAATCTTACAATGTTCGAGTTTTAAATTATTGAACAAGTAAAACATTTTTCTAATATAGATTGTATAACCATTTAAACTGCTCATGATGTTGTGATTTACTTTCATTAACTATATAAATATTTGGTATGGAAAGAAAAAAAAGTTTGCCATCAACCATTTAGGACAGGTGGAAGTTCTTTGAATTTTAGAGGTGTGAAACTCCTTATCTTCAAGAACCATCACCCCTTTACCGTGTGTCCCATATATATATATATATGGGATAAGTGACGAAGTCACGCACATCCTGGCCACATCGAATTTTTTCAGTCTTTCTTCCTTCTTCCATTCCCTTCTACGCTTGACATATGTATTTCCTTGTGCATGATTCCATGCCGTACATATGATTTAAAGAGCGAATTTCCTGCCTTTCTCCCAAATATTTCTATCTTTCTTTCTATATATATATATATATATATGAGATAGGAAATGACATTGTCATGTTTAAAACAATTAATGGGGAAAGGACAGAGAGATAGAAAGAAGATGACTTACCTGAGGTTCATAGATGGTAGACACCTTGTGAGGTTTAGAGTACTTGAATTTTCGGATGCACCGCACCCTTTATTAGAAGGTTAGGAAGACATTTCCAGTGATCGGCGGAGTCGTCGGCTAGCCGATCACTGGAAATGTCTTCCTAACCTTCTGATGAAGGGGGCGGTGCCTCCGAAAATTCAAGTTCTCCAAAACTCACAAGGTGTCTACCATCTATGAACCTCAGGTAAGTCATCTTCTTTCTATCTCTCTGTCCTTTCCCCATTAATTATATATATATGAGTTAGGAAATGACAGTCATGTTAATTCAAACAATTATTGATTAATTATACATATATAATTAATGGGGAAAGGATAGAGAGAGAGAAAGAAGATGACTTACCTGAGGTTCATAGATGGTAGACACCTTGTGAGGTTTAGAGTACTTGAATTTTCGGATGCACCGCACCCTTTATTAGAAGGTTAGGAAGACATTTCCAGTGATCGGCTAGCCGACCTTTCCATACCAACTACTTGAAATATTTTGACAATGTCACATCCTTACCATATGAATGTAATCAATTAGAAAAGGAAGATAGACAGTTAATGGCTTATCTGAAATTGTGGACCAGTGAACAGGAAACAGTTAAGATTTTTAACATTTACCCCCCCCCCCCCAACAAATGAAGGCAATTACCAAATTCAGGTAAGCCGCATTCTTTTTTTCATTTTAACAACATTAAAATAGGTTTGTGTTAATTTTTTTTTTTTTGATATTTATACATGACTTTATGTTTCACAAGGCCATGGAAGAACAAGTTGCAGAAGGCAAAACAGATGCTATTGGACTTTCAAACTTCAACAAAAGTCAAATGGAACATATAATTTTAAATGCACAGATCAAACCAGCATGTTTGCAAGTAGAACTACATGCCAACATGCAACAAAAAGATTTACGGGAATTTTGTAGTTTGCACAATATTGCTGTGATGGCATATTCTCCTCTTGCATCACCAGGCTCCAAGAGTCATTTTCTTTCAAAATACAATTACAGGTATATCCATATATAAGAATTATATATAAAGTTTAAAGGAATTTTTTGAAATTTTCAGTGGCATTAACCTTCTTAAGGAATTGTGCTAGCCTGACATGCACCAGTAGTCTTTTTGAAAGTGTGTGTACGTATATATAATTAGTATGGAAAGGAAATACAGAAAGGAAGAGGCTTACCTGAAATTGAACTGATGCCTAAGTTAAAATATCAGGTAAACCACCACCTTTCTTTCCTCTTCATACCAACTATTTTGACGTCACATCCTTCCTTTTAGATTTATATAAATTGCACTGTCATACATATATCACCTCATATTAATTACAGGTGTGTCTTTCTCCTATATTTTCATTATGTGAATTCCTCCTATTCCAGTTACCATCTTTCAAGTCCTCCAACCAGAACTGTTCTGTTCCAGATTATACCTTGTGTTACCTACTAACTGTCCAATTGGCTCAGCCTCCTGCAGTATTATTTGTCCCACTACATCTATTTGTACGTCACATTTCTCTAATACTCATTTTTTGGCCTTTTCCCCCTTGGCAGTTTATATTTCATCATTACATCTGTGCCTATTTTATTTTCCTTGGAATATTCTAAAATAAAACTTTTGTACAAGTACCACATTTTGTACTTCTCACAAAGTCCTCTTTCTCAAACAATCTTTCCTATTATTTCTCAACATGTAAATTCTTTAAGACACTAAAATTTATAGACCTCATTTATGGCCTATGCTTTACTACTTTCATTGATCAAATCTTTGCCTATTTAATTTCAATGCTTTTAATATAATCCAAATGGGATATATCTTTACTATTCCGAAGTATTGCTTGGAAGAAAGAATGATAACCAATCACATGCCTGTTTTGAAAATCTTGTAACAGGGTAACTACAAATTATCTAATCTAACCACTAAAAAGGTCATAAAAGTTGGTAAGAATTTTCAAGCTCTCAGTATATATATATATACACACACAGGGTATAACAGAAGTACAGCAATTGCATACTCTTATAAGCCCTGTTAAGGGGGTTAATACAAACATTTTTCACTCTTAGTGTTTATGTCAGAAAAATATAATGCACAACTTCCCTTTTGTTAATCTAAGGACTGGTATTAATGTAGATGTTTTAGTTGGACAATTCTTCTTTTCAATAATGTATTTGTCAAATGGCAGTGGTGAGGTGCACTATGAATTCTATTTCAGTATTTTCTCTCAAATTGCTCAGAAACAAAGCTGAAAAAATGCTGATAGTAAATAATGTTTGTATTGACTGCCTTTAAGTTTGTGCACTTCTGTTAAACCCTGTATAAATAATGATGTACTTAAAAGTTGATATGGCCAATGTGTTAAAAGAATAAACAATTCAAAGCAGTGTTTTATCAACCTGTCTCAGGTGACAGATTACAGTGTTGAAAGTCAGTCAGCTGATGAGTAAAGTCTCTACCCAATAAAGCAGCTAATCTCTTAAAGGACCACCATAGTGTAAAAATTCATTAAAATGAAAAAGTGAGAAATTATGGAAGAAAGAGTTGAAGTATATCAAGTCATGGGCTTTGCCTGGATTGCTGGACATTAATAGCACTAGAATATTGTTTGGGTAGACTTTTTTAAACTGATGTGCCTTTTCTTAACATGGAAGCTATTATTAGTGGATTGTAAAAAGTATTTACCATAACAAGTCAATTTTTCATATAACCAACCTATTAATGAAGAAAAATGATGCTTTATATTCTTACTGACTCATATCAACATTACATGGAAAAGTGAATAAAGTTTCATGCCGTGTCACATAATATGCTTATAATCTTGGAAAAGTGTTTCCCAATAAAACAATCATTTGCAACTATTTTTAAACTGTCAAACTTAGAGGTTAATTAGTTAAGAAATTAATAACATTTAATTAAGCAAATGACTGTGGTTCCCTCCAAGACATCATGTGCATTTCAAAAATTAATTTATAAAATTTATTTTAAAAAAATTTAGCATTAAAATACTTTCAACTTCAAAAGTTAATACAAGTAATAGATATAATTTATTTCTTTTGTTTTTTTTTTTTCTTGTGTAACTGTAGCCCTGAAAAGTTTCCAGATCTTCTGGGTCATCCCACAGTGAATAAAATAGCAGACAGGCACAGGAAAGTACCAGCACAAATTCTGCTCAGACACCTAGTTCAACAGGGCATTATTGTAATACCCAAAAGCTGTAACAAGCAACGGATACAACAAAACATTGAGGTATAATTTTGATAGACGCAACAATTGAGTGAAAATAGTTTTCCTCTCAAACAAAATAAGGATTGACTGAAGCAATCCAAATCAAGTAATGCACTATTAATTTACATACAGAACACATTCAAATCAGTTGATTATTTCATTAAAATTCTGATCTATATACAAAATGATATCACTTAACATACATCAGCAAGAATTCTAGAAAAGGGGGCTATATTTGTAGACAGAACTATAAAGCAATATTACCCATATTGAGCAACCTTTTTTTGTCAGGATTGAATGGAATAAAAAAAGTTGTATTAAAATTTAAAACTATCAATTTGTTTTAACTGTAAAATATAAGGTTTTAGTACTTGTGAACAAAGACTTGCAATTTGTGGAAAAAGGTCAAGGTCAATATAAACAGCAAATGGAAATAAGATATAAGTACGGATGTGCCATAATTTTATAGATACAGTAGGTGATCAATTCTAAGATGTTTATATGAATTTATTTTCTAAAGATTTCAGACTTCAAATTGGGAGAAGAGGAAATGCAAGAGTTAAATAACCTTGACTGTGGGGAAGCTGGCCGATTTCTGGACTTCCGATTTTTTAAAGGGTACGTTGAACAGTTTTTATAATAAAAACTTGACAAACATTAAATTTTGTTTGTATTTTTTAGGATTGAAAAGCATCCTCAGTATCCATTTGAAAGGGGAAATTTGAAGAAACAAACTAACCAAATTTTTGAAGATTCAAAGTTAAATTTTGATAGTGTTGAACACACTACAAATAATGAAATTAGTTGTTGCAAATAAGAGAGGATTTGATACTTTAAAATGAAATTATAAACATTAGGCTGTATTAATTTTTGGAAAATAAATTGTTACATTATAGTTACCTTTGTTACATAATCCTGTACAACATTTTTCTTTGCATTCGGTGTTGCAGTTCTCCACGTCTAATCATAGTGTGTATGACTTTATAAATTGCCCTTTCTGGATATTTCTGAGAGCAAAAAAAAGTTCGTAAGTTTCCTTTACTTTCAAATTTTTTTGTAGGCAGATTCTATTTTTACATTACTCATGTGAACATATGGCCATTAAGTTACTTGCCTGTCTGAGAAAATCTTGAACTATATTGTGTTCTGATACTTGTGATCCTATTGCAAATCTTTTCTTAAGCTGCTTCTCAATCCTCCCTAATGTTTCATAGTCCTCCTCTGTTGTGAAGCCTTCAGCTCCTAAATATTATTATTGAAAAATATATATTTTTTAAAATTGATTATGAACTTACTTGCTTATTATAATCAAAGAACTTAAGAATGAAACATTTAACTAACCCGCTAAACTTCCCGACATAGCAGCATCTAATGTTGAAACTTGAAATAATCTTAAGGCTTCATCAACATACGCTTCTGTGACAAAAGGCTGTAACTGCATTTTCGCTAATGATTCAGAAATACGTATAATTGCTTCCAGTTGCCTACAATTATAAACATATAATAAAATAGCATATTTTTATTAACCATTTATTAAGAACAAAAGGAAAATTCTTAAAATTAAGTGATTTCTTACAGATCAACTTTCTTGTAAGAAAGAAATAGGAAATCCAAACTTGTGAAACCTAACACGTAACTGTAACATACTAACCTTACAGTTATTGGAATTGACAGCCTTTTATCGGTTTCCAACTCGTGCTCACGAGTTCCACTCCTCATCAAAACATACCTATTCCTCAATTTTTCACCTGCCGATTCTGACAATCTTGGGCCACAATTTCTGAAATTGGTATTAAATAAATTAAGTAAATGCTATTGTTAAATATAATTATAGATCTCTTTATAAGTAATGGACATACAGACGACAATAATTGATGTACTTTTTGAGCATAGCCAAAGGTAATTCACCTTCAACTTTATCATCTGTTTGAGCTGCATTCATATGTACATTCATGATGTGCTTGGCAACAGTCTATAATCAATGGTCAGTTATTAATTTCAAGTTTACCATCAATGAGTTTTTCAAATTAGGAAAAACTTACTTGATCTCTTGCTTCATCATGTTCATCTTTAACAATGAAAATCATATCAAACCTAGAGAGAATTGTCGGCATGAAATCAATATTATCCTCTCCTTTTGTATCATCCCATCTACCAAATATGGAATTGGCAGCAGCAAAAACAGAGCACCGGGAATTCAATGTTGCTGTAATACCAGCCTGTAAATAGAAGTTCATAGAATTTCAGGTCATGGAAAATCACACCAGCCACAAGAACTACAAACAGCACAAATCAAGTGATGGAACTAAAATAGAGCATTTCTGCTATTTCATTCCACCCATAATTAACACCTTTCTTGGCTAAAAACAATATAAAAATAAAAGAAACAAAATAATATTTACTTACTTTCGCAATTGAGATTGTCTGTTGTTCCATAGCTTCATGAATAGCAACTCTATCATCTTCCCTCATTTTGTCAAATTCGTCGATACAAACAACTCCGCCATCGGCCAAGACCATAGCGCCACCCTCCATTACAAAATTTCTCTATAAAGAAAATTATTCTCTTTATTTTGAGACCAAACTATTGAATTGATAAAATAAGCCCTAACAATTTAAACAAAGTGCTCAATATTAGATATCCACAACAACTTCCACCTATTTTTAAAAATTTCAAAGAGACCCTTTATTATGTTATGTACTTACGGACGTAGAGTCCCTTATCACAGATGCTGTAAGGCCAGCAGCAGATGATCCTTTTCCTGAAGTATATACACCAATTGGAGAAACTCTTTCCACAAATTTAAGCAATTGTGATTTGGCAGTACCTGGGTCTCCCAAGAGTAATAGATTGATATCTCCTCGTCTTGTGAGACCATCTGGCAAACGTTTGCGGGATCCTATCACAAAAGTATGTAAAATAAAAAAATTGTATGTAACTTAAATATATACTTGCAGTGTACAATTGGAAGAAAATTAAATGAAAATGCAATAAACTACAGATATGTTACCTAACTTTAAAAATATGAATCAAATAGCTTTTAGGTCTTTTAATACGTACAAATTATGCTTTAATATAACAATAAAAAAAACTTTTTAGCACTAAATATTATTTTGAAAGCAGAAAAGTAATGAATGGGAACATCCAATTTTTTAACAAACTCTGGAGACTGGACATTTTCCCCCTTAAATCGGGATATTAGCATTAAATAATTCTGAAAAGATTGGTAGTGTTAAACTAGTATATGAAAGACAAGTTAGGTAGGTTTAAGTTCTCCATTTAATTACAAAAAAAAAAAAAATGAAAAATATGTCTTTCACCTACCCCATATGTAGTTGTGTAAGTGTGTTTGTATGAGTCAATAATTGTGCCAACAAATCAATACTTCAAATGTTTTATTATATGGTTCAGCTACAAACAATACAGACTGAAATATTTTGCAGCATTGTGTGTTTGGCATTCAGTTCTTAGACGGGTGTGATGCAACCCTCCATGGTAACGTATCTTGTGCAAGCCTTTTCATTTCCACATAACTAAAGCATACATCCTCCCTAAACTACTTAGCGCATTCCATTCTTGTCACCCCTCTTGTTCTTACCCCATACACAGAAAAGGTTAGTTACTTATTTTAAATAATACTTGATAACCTAATTAACATATTAAGAAAATCCTAAAATTGTTCTGTATAAATATACACAGGGTGAGGCATTTTTAGTGTCGCGGCCATTTTGCTCCGAAACGAGGGGTAAAATCAATTTTTTTATACAAAATTTGCAGTATTCATAAGGGGACATAAGACAGTGACATTAAATAGTCCTTAAAATGCCATTTTCAATGTTATTTCAAGGTCAAATTATTTTAAAAATGGGGTGGAGTATTTTTTTCTACGAAAATGGAAACGAGCATTCAATTTTGGGCACAAAAGGTTTAGTACATTTTTCTGTTAGGGGTGATGTGATATTGGACAAATAATACAGCAAACGATTTTCACACACTTTGACTTTACTGGCATCCACTTACACACTGTGCAGTACAGTAGTTGCACAAAACCATAATTCATTATCACATTAGAAACAATTTTAATTTAGTAAATGCTCAAAGTTACTACCCTCAACTTTGATGCATTTCCGAAAACGCGCTTCAAAAAATAGCTGAACACGTCTCAACATTTCTTTGTTAATTCCTGCACAAACATTCCGAATATGTTGACGTAGATTTTCGGGTGTGGTTTGCATTTCTTGGATAAACTTTATACTTAATGTACCCCATAAGAAAAAGTCTGGAGAAGTGAGATCCCTGGGCAACCATCATGTTATGTTGATACCACATGGTACCCAGTTCTACAAGGGGCACATCTTCAAGCAACAGAGGAATTTCTTGGTCCAAAAAATTTCTGTATTTCTGGCCAGTAAGTTTACCTTCAATGAAGTATGGTCCAATTATACGTAATCCCACCCCAGACATTCACACTCCACTGCCTTCAATGCTCAACTTCCCGCAACCATCTAGGATTTTCTACTGACCAAAAATGCTGTAAATGAATTGGGGGAATATTAATTAATGAAATTAATAATTGGGTTTAAGTATATACATTTATTAATTGTAAACACAATAATTTTAATATGAGTTGTGCGTGTATATATTATGTACAAAAATAATTCATCAAAATGGAATTGTATTAAAGATCTCAGGGTTTTAATGATTTGGGTGACCACGTGTAGCAGAATTTTGTTTGTTTGATGACGAACCTGAGTTGTTAAGACCCTTCTTCCCTGCTTCCTGGACTGATCAAAGCATGGTCCACCTCTCCGCTGCCACATCACAAATCTGCTCTCGCCGTAACTTCTCTGCTGCCAATCTCCTCTCTCCACCTCCTTGTATCCCCAGAAATCTGTCCACCACTCTCCTTCAATATCCTCTCACCATCACTTTGTATCATGTTTAACTCAAAAGTTACTTAATTCACAATTTGCTCTGCTCATAACACAGGGATGCACACCCTCCTTACACGTCAAACATGCTCTCTAAAAACACATCTTCACTCAACCATGTCCTTCGCCGCTCTCCAAGTACAACCTTCACGGCTCTGTGTCCATCCTATCGCCTGTCTCACTCAACCGTGCAACTCACTCTCCAAGTACACAATGTCCTATATATATATAAAGTATTATAACATGAAGTTACTCCTCTGTTGTCGGCATCTTTAAAGACTTGCCAACAGGAAGGTATTGTTGATGGCGCGCCACAAGCATCGATAATCTCCTTAAATAATAAAAAAAAATTGGACACGGGTTCTACTGCACTACAATGCAATTATGATTGGTGAATGTCACCCAATCAGAAAATAAAATGTTTGAAAATGTACCATTTTCAATTTGTCCTAGAGCCCATTGGCCAAATTCAACACGCTTCTGAAAATCATCTCCTTGAAAGGCTTGATGTACACTAATATGATATGGATGGAATTTATTACGCTGAAGTATTCGAAGAACACTCCTTTGAGACATTCCAGAATCACGTTCCAATCTGTCTTATTTATCCAATATCACATCACCTATCATCCCTAGCGGAAAAATATACTAAACCTTTTATACTTTCCATTTCCGTAGAAGAAAAAAAAATACACCATCCTATTTAAAAAAGTAATTAGACCCTGAAATAACATTGAGAATGGCATTTTAAGGACTAATCAACTTCACTATCCTATGTCCCCTTATGAATGCTACAAATTTTGTATGAAAAAATTTCAAATTTCCCAATCGTTTCAGAGCAAAATGTCCGTGACACTATAAATGCCTCACCCTGTATATATACATGAATTTATCTTGTTGTGAGTGCAACATGTAAAAAATTATACAGAACATTATAGAATTTTATTAATAAATATAAATTAGGTTACCATAAAGTATTATCTAAAATAATTAACCTTTTCTTACTTATGCAAGGTTGAGTTATTTTCTGGTGTAAACAAAAAGCTACCGTCCAAGGTTGTCGATACTGCTCAATCTACAATAAACGAAGATTTTCGAACAGTATCAAGTCCGTCCTAGAAAAACTTATTACTGCTTGTTACTCCTCTTCATCGTTATCCTGCTCTCCATCCTGCAATTCTTCCATCACATCTGAGGTGAAGTTGTTAAGTACAACATAATCAAATGAAACAAATTATTCAATTGTAAAGGCATGTCAGCCCTCAGCTCCTATTTCCATTTTTCGAGAATAATAGGATCGTCATTGTCAGTATTTACATCTGCTACTGATGCCTCCATACTTGAAACAGCTTTGTGCCATGCCAGGTGTAACTGCTTCCCAAAAATGGCTTGAAGCAAATTTTACTTCATGGACTGCTTCTTATACAGAAACCAAATGGATTTCTGAACTAAGCGTCTTCTGCATTTACCCTTCACAGAGTGAATGATACATAAATCCAGCAATTAATACTCACCAGTAACTTTGCTGGCAAAACCCCACATTTACACAAATGTGTAAAAAAAAAGAGTTATCTAGGTGGTGTGGACATTTATCTATAAGAAGAAAATTCTTGCTTCTAGCTGATCACATTTTGGCATCTAAGGCACTCAGGGAAATTAATAAAAAAAAATTACTAGTAATCCATTAATTGAAACGGTATTAATCTGTGCATAGCAGTGTTTTAACATTTTTAAAAATTTGGATATTTTTGATTTCTGAATAATCACAGATGGTAACTTTTCACTCCCATCACTGTTGTGCTATGTTTTCTTCTGCTGAAGATGATAATAGCAATAACATTTAATTGCTGCAATTTCTCCCAGTTGGAAGTCCATATTTTGTGATATGAGTACTATGTCTGTTTTAAAGTGGTCAAAACCCCGCAGACGCTTCAGCCCAGAGTGACTGCGGGGCTTACCTGATCATGTCGGGAATGCCTCGCACTCTCTCTGGGTACTTTTTATCAAAGTTCTCACATGCCGAGACACCTTCACCTATTTTAGGAGGTATATGTACCAGGGTCAAAGACCCATTGGATCAGTCGGCCAACTGCCTCCTGAAACTGGTGGAGACACGGAGAAGGGAATGCTGCGTCCCCACAGTAGACTCGTCTCCCGTCATTCTGAAGGGGCGTGAGAATAGTACCCAATGCCCGACCTACCTGATGCAGGTTTTCTAGGGTTTTCCCTGCATCTCTTTAGGTGAAACACCGGGTAGGATCCTTAAACCATAGCCCGGGGGCCCTAGTTAACCCTTGGCTACCTTGATCTACCTTCCGCATCCCCCCTTTTCAATTCCCTTCATATGCTATTAAAGGGGAGTTGCCTGTTTCAGGATCACCCTCATGTAGCCTGTTAACAAAAAAACCATCCATTTGATACAGTGAAGCCATCCACAACAAATTTAAGAGCAATTGTTTTGCCTTTTCTGGTACTATGATCACACTTTTATATACTCAGCTTTCACACGATTTTCTAATCAATTTCCTCTTAGAACTTAATTCTAATGATTTTTCAGTTGCCTTCAAATTTCACTACTTCATTAAGAATAGCTTCTTGACTTTTCTTGAGGTCTAAAGGATGAATTTGGAGCCAACTTATACTATTTTGTGTGGACACATTTTGAAATATAAGAATTTCTTGTCACTTCTTTAACTGTTTTGAATTTTTCTTCTAATGTTCACGTACGAATTTTTTGTACTTGAATAATATCAAAAATGAATGTCAAATTATTCCTTATAAAGTTGTCAATGAGTGGAAATTCATTCAAAAAACATTCCTTAGAGGAGGGAATTTTATTCTTCTGGGATTCTTTAACAGCAGGGAAAAAATAAATTACTTATAAGGCACTGTAACCAGAACTTAAAAATTACTTAATCAAAAAAGGGAATTCTTTAAAAGTGAGTACCTTAAAATGAGGTTTTATTGTAAACCTGCATAAGTGAAAATACAAACCTCCAAACAGAAGGCACGCAATTGCTTTCTTTATGTCTACAGCACCAAATATACTAGGAGCTATGCTGCGAGATATTCGATCATAAATATTTGGAGTAGCGGCAAGTCTCCTGAATGCATCTTCCTCATCAGGAGTAGTTGGAATGGAACTGCTAAAGCCAATACCAGTACTATCCACATGAATTCCAACCACGCGCATATAGGGTGCTCTGACACCTACATTAGCACGTTCTTTCCCAGATTTCTGATAAAACAAAAATGTTTAATAAAAACAAAATTAGTTTAATTCATATCACATAAATGAACATGTTTTAATATGTTTATAATTCAAATATGTTGACTACCTTAGGTTTTGCAAACTTTCTAATTGAATAAATACCAAGCACAATAACTCGATTGCCTGGAACAACTCTTTCGCAAAGGTATCTGAAAAAAAAAAAGGAAACAAACTTGAAAATTTCTTATAATAACCATAACAAGGAGACAAAACTTCATTGGTTAATCAGATGGCCCCTCGCTCAACTGTCATCAATTAATGATCAGAGCCACAAATGACATGCAGTCAATGTGGAATCTTAGGCGATCATCATATGAACACAGACCTGACCTGTCTCACAAAAACACAGAAAATAAATATGTAGGAGTAACAGCAGAAAGAATATTTGTCATGACAAAGGTCTGAAGTAATACACCTTATAAAGTTGCTTATTGTTTACTTCAACAACTGTGACAAAAAATATACAAAATAATTTTTGAGGGCAAGTATATACCATATATTTAGTTATTGTAAGTGAAAATATATTAAATCAATAAAATTAATTGTAATACTTCATCACAGGTGACTTAACTGCAAATTTTCAATGAAGATGTAGTTAAATATACTAAAAGTTTGCCAGAATATTCAGACAAGCAAGATAATATAAAAGTAAATCCAATGTCATATTAAGATAAACTGAATGCACATCTTCATTTAACCCAATTTGAACAAAAAGAAGAAAAAAGAGGGGGGGGGGGGTTGCATTAGACAGCAGTGGTCTGTAAAGACCAGGATTTCTATGCATGTTTGGAAAGTGATCACTTTTCATTTTATGTTGTTTCTAGGGTTGTTTTAATTCTGCTCAGGGGTCATTCAGTTTGGCTCATTATTACAGCTGTACCACTGTTCACTTGTATTGGAAAGTTACCAGTATCATTAACTTAATATGTAATTAATGTGTAAATTTATAAATACGAAAAAAAGAATTATTATAAAATAGGGGTAAATGTAATTGGCAGAGCAAAAAAGAAGAATATATCATATCAAAAAAATTTCAAGTACTGTAAAATAAGAATTAGAAAGTTGTAAGATGAGCTTGTTATATCCTACTTATAATAAATATAATGGAACTTTAAAGTTGCAACCTAGAAAAAAATTTTAGAAGCAAAACTGTGAGACTCTGTTGGTTCATCAGATGGCCCCTCGCTCAACTGTCATCAGTTAATGATCAGAACCACACAACATGCAGTCAATGTGGAATCTTAGGCGATCATCATATGAACTAGTCTTAGAAATGTTACACCAGGCAATAAAAGTTCTATGCATAAAATAATTGCCAGGAAGTAAGTATGAATGAAAGGCTGCAGAAAGATATGAGTAAAATAAAGTTAAAAATTATTTGTAAAATAATGGCAGCAGTAAGGTTTAGACAAATGCTTAAAAGAAAATTTTTAAACAAATTTTTTAAATACAATATGAACATTGAAATATCATAAATACATTGCTACAAACAAAATTATTCCAAAAAAATTACAACACATTACCTGTCACAATACACTTCCAAATGACGTGGCATTTCACCCTGAGGAATAGAATCTGGTAACTCCTGCAGTTTTAAAACTTGAAAGTCAACACATTTACACTTGTCAGGCACAATAAAAAATGGATCCAGTGGACATTTTGGTCTGCCAGCTTGTTCCCTGGTTAATAAAAAACCAAGACTCAAAAAATTGAAAGGCCCTTCTTACATAACATTTTGATCCTTAATGGATTAACGTAACTTATAAATGTGATAAGACAATAATGACTTTTTTAAATCAGTACTATACCTCCCACGTTTCCACCTGTGTAACACTGCACTAATCCACATGTTTCAACAGCTGCAAACTCTGTCAAAGCTTCACAGTCATCAAAATATTGTGCCACACGAGTGGAAACCCAAGAACTACTACTTCAGCAACTGCACCAGAAAAGGTTTCTATCTGCCGATTAATAATCTAAACAAACCTGACCTCCAAATAAGTACATCCCATGATTATTTTTACCACAAATCAACTCACAATTTTTAAAAATCACAATCAAAAATCATTACTATTTCCCATATGTTGACTTAAAACCATCTCAATATAAATTATAAGAACACTATTTGAAAAAAACATTTACTCGCACATTGTTCACATAATTTTTACTCACCCCATAATTGTTTGATAATTATAACCCAAAGCACCAATTCAAAAATTGAAAACAGTTCCCTTACCATAAGATATCCATTCTAGTGAAAGTTAAGAAATCTTCTACAAACTAGAGGATGAGAAACTAATTAGTCAGTAATTGACAAGGTCCTCTGATTGTGGAGTAAATAATGTAACATTAATTTTTTGTCAATATAATGTACAGGTAAACTTTCTTTATGATTAATTAAAACCAATGTATTTGCCATAATACATGGTTTGTATCATTGCTCTACAGGTCATTTTGCTTACAAGTTGGCCGATTAACATTTAATGATTTGAGCAACTCTGAATCAAAATCAAGAATTTGATAAAAATTATTTAGAAAAAGCAAATAACTATTTCCAAAAATAGCAACTACATATTCATCACATTATTAATAGTAAATAAATTAATACATGCTTATCACAATAATTAAAAACAATTACTGCCAAAGCTACCACATTTCAGTTGAAACTGCCCCTCTTAAGAACTCAAGTTCAAAATTTATACACATTTAACATCTTTTAAAAAATTTATTTATTTACAGACAATAACCTTGTGCTAATTAGCAACTGCTACATATGGATTCTTTCGTTTCAACAAAATATAGTGAAGTAATGTCTGTTCATCTAAACGAAAACTTAGTGTATTTGGTTGTAAAATTAAACTTACATTATTCTTCCAAATCAACTGCTTGTTTATAATGTTATGTTTTCTATTTTCAAAAGTCTTTTCAATATAAAATGTATATTTTAAAACTCCGTAGTTACAGCAAAGAGTAAGCTTAACATTTTAATTGACTCAGTTTCAGCAATAATTCTAGGAGTAAATCATGAACTTACGTATTACACTTTCTTGGAAGTGCATAACCTTCCAAACCAGGTTTCACTACCAAATGGGACATCATGTTCCGACACGAACGGCACTGTATGGCAATTTGTGTAGCTTTCGCCCTTATACCAGAAGCAGATACAATAATTCCTGGAATTTTCACTAGTCGTGAAACTACTTCTGACTGAAAACAAATAGACAAACGATAAAAAAGGCATTACATGTTCCATAATTCTTATTGTTAACTATACAATGTTACTGGATGTTAACATTATTAAATTTGTTACATATGAACAAATGAAAATCACAGCTAAAATGCTTTATCTGCATGAAATGAAAGTTTCTGTAAACATACACTGTCTTGGTAACATGTAATAGTAATTCACAATAATAAGTTACAGCTAACAAATTATCAGAAAAAATATAGCTAATTGCAGATGTAAAAGAAAGTTACAATTACTATAAAATATTAATTATATTTAATAGATCATATTATGAAGGCCATATTGACCAGTAGTAGTCAATCTTTTCATACCCAGCATTTTGACAGCAATGGTTATGAACTAAGAAGATGACTTTACAATTACATACCAATTTTAGAAATTTAATTTTACAATTCTATTTGTGAAGGGGCTCTACTAAATCACCTGGGTGGTGAGTGTTAGCTATTCCAAAATTTCCAACTGTTTTGTTTGTGGTAATAATATTGCACAATTTAGTTTTAATTATGATACCAAATTTTCAGAAATTAAATTTGTCACAGAGATTATATGTAAACTCAAAAATGGTTTGAAATAATGCTTATAAATTTATAATAAAGTAAAAAATATATAATTGTTCATTTTAGGACAAAACCCCTACTGTCCACCATGAAAGCTAGAACATCCACTTGCATGGTGCCGGATTAAATTACAATTGTTACCATACCTTCATATCTCTCAGACTTGAGCAATTTGCATCAGACGATAACAATATTTGAATATCCTCCACAGCTTCTTCTCCCACAGATCTTGGAGCAGTTACCTCATCTGCAACTTCTTTAGCCGCTTCTTCAAACTGCAAATATAATTTATGATCTATTTCTAATAATTCAGAAACCACTTCTTAATATTCACACAGACATCTACAAAAGTTATTCTTTTAAAGGAGTTATAATATTAAAAACTTTTATTAAAATTATTTCATCATAAACAAAGTGAAGTTTATATCAAAATAATACGTACAACAGGAAGATGTTCTGTGGGTTGCTTATATAATTTCTCTGCTAAGGCTTCATCAAAACTAGCCAAATCTTCCAAATTAACTTGAAGCCAATACTGCTGTAAATTATACTGCCTCTTCAATGTATCCCTTAAAAAATATATCACAATTTTACAACTAATTTTAATGACAACTACTGTAATCTTAACAATAAAGCTGTAATTACTTAGTTACAGTAAAACTGAAAACATTTTAAAAATGAGTCTAAACTGGAAATGTTACCAAGGCCAAGTTGACTTAAAAACCAATAAAATTAATTACTAGGCTAAAGAGGAAAGTTACCCCCAAACTTAATGTCACGATTAAGCCCCTCCCGACTTTGCAATTAATTTATAGCCTTTATCATTGACACTTTTGTAATATAGTGAAAGTTTTCCCTTTCCTTTCATTGAGTAGCAATTTTCCCTTCCTTTCACAACACCAGAGGATGGGAATAACTCTCCACCAGTTCCAATGCCTATAACAATTTATTTAGAATGTCTAAATTGTATTTTAATTCAACAATCTTTTGGTATTCAGGATATCTGGAATAAATTTTATGTGGAAAAATATACAATAAACCATAACACTGAAAATTAAACTGAGAAGAATTCAACAGTACACTTAAAACAAATATAACCAACGCTTAGCCATTTATCACTCTGTCAACCTCCGCCGAAATATTTAAAGTTAAATCAATCTTAATACACAAAATACTGTTCTACGTACCTATATTTGTAATTGAAATTGCCTTCATGGAACTGTTTAAGAAATTGCTTGAATTTCTTTTTTACACCCTGCAAAGTAACACGAATATCGCTTTGCTGATCATCGCCACCAAAATTGTCCGAGAAAAATATTCCTGGATCATCAAAACCTTCCATTTCCTATTAATACAGACAAAATGTTCAGCGCCAAGAATGGGTATCAATTTTAGCTACCAGAATTTGGCGCGAAAATACCACAGATTATACCACAACCCGCAAAGATTCAACTGCAACCATACTTTAAAGTTAACTTGCCAATTATATATAATTGATCAGTTTTTCTTGCACCAGAATCCTATGCCCTCAAAATATTGATATATATTATCAATGATTTATTACATCTGGTATGTCTGTCCTTTTTCAGAATTTCACACAAGCAATTCCTTTACAAGGTCATTACTTGCCTTCGGCACCCATTTTAATTTGAAAAAAGAATATCATACTGATGCCAAAATAGTGCCTAGAGATTCATTTAATAAGTTAAACACTTGAAATCTTTTTTAAATTCTTTTTTATTGTGTCTGTTAGCATTCCATACTAAGTGTTATGCTGCACTGTCATAAATTGTTGACGCTTAAATTAACTTATTAATAATTCATATTTTCTTTATTGAGCAAATACGTAGTTAAGAGACCGTTCACTCTTAGTCACAGACTACCTGCTAATTGCATTGTGACTAAGGTAGCCGTTCAGACGAAGTAAGACTTGACTAATCCTGTCTTCGAGACAGGAAGGGACTATCTCAAGACTTACTGTCAACTGATGCGCCCTCTCCCATCTGGTTTGCATAGAGTCTCGCAATTCCATTCAGACGGTAGTCAAAGTCATCGATAATCATGCCGTTTTCAATTTTTTTGGTGTGTTTTTGCTTTATTTTTGCGCAATGAGTTTTTTCGACAGAGAAATTAATTACTGCAGTGGAGAAAAGAGCAACACTATGGGATATGAGCTGCAAAGAATGCGGTAGCAAAATAACTAAATAAAGTGATGAATGGAGGTGACTGCGGATATGTACGAGGGCTTTGCTAAAATGCCAGTGGAAGAGCAAACGAAAATTATTAATTATTAAAAATACAAAATATTCTTTATTATTTATGCTAGTACTGTTATCTAAATTAAGTAGTATTTTTTCGTCAGTCGCGCTCGTATAGTAACGCCTAACCATAATATTATAAAGTAAATAATTATTATTTCAATGAAATAAGTAAATTATTTAGTGTCTGTCTCAACTTCTTTTATTTTCATCAAAAGAAATTTCAACCTATTGAGATAGTAAAAATAGTGGGCAAATTTAAAGGCGGAGGTATATATTTTATAATATTTAATATATTATTGTATTATACATATTAGTATTTTATTTCAATTTACTATTATCACATATGATAGAGTTACATCGTAACCTGAGCTCTTCTCTGTATGTTTTGAAACACAAATTCGGCATTCTTAAGTATCGCCGATAAGGGGCTGAGGGTTTACTTAATAAGACGATTCCCCTTTTTGCGGAAAATACTATCTTACAGCCCCGCCTTCTCCTTGAAGACAAATTCCGACGTAAACATATTCCAAGGTTGAGGAAAACAGACATTAATTTTCCATTCAAGTCGTTCCCCGAAGTATACAGAAAAAAATTGAAGGAAACGGGGGTGGAAAATCCATTTTTGAAACTCAAGAATGAGTACGTGCTCTCATTGTTGGATTTCATTTTGTCAGCAACCGTCGTTGGAGGCAGTCCACTATAACAAATTATTCACAATGTAATTAGTCTTATCCATTTAAAAAGTTACCTGAAGATGTCCACAAAGATGGACGAAATATCGTAATTATATTAACTAAATGCATTTGGTTGTTAGAACGTTGATGATGAATAGATAATAATAAACTCATTGACGGTCACAGTTTAAAAAAATTATTTTATTTCAAACGGTAGCTTTCGGCAGATGATACTGCCACTTTCATCCTATTATACTTAAAAACAAATCTATTCATATAACAGCATTATCAGTACAGCATACTTAGTTACATAAAACGCTTTTCGGAACCATCGCGGCTGCTAAAAGGGACATAAATGGCTCGCGTGCCGTGGGATTCCTTGGAAGAGGGGGTGACCAAGTGACTAAGTTGCTATTCACACGAGACTTGACTATCGTGTGAACGTGCCATAATGCTTAATAATAATTCTCTTTTTAAATAAATTATTCCCAAACATTTGGTGTGTTTTAAATTGTTCCTCACACACCGGGAACGTTGATTTTTCCGGTGTAAACAGTTGAGTGTAGTTATATCTCCTTCCGCCATCGTCGCACAATAATTATTAACACACAGATTGGACGAGTTGTTGCAGTGGAAGCCTTCATATTCAGAAAAGGAGCCATAAGTTCGGAGCATAGTAACCTTAAAGACATGGATCTACTTTATTCAGACCATCAGTCTGTAGTGAAGTAAGACTTATGTAGGGTTCCTGTTCTCCATCCTCTGATCTTTTACATCAGGTCGTTTAAATTCTCACCGTCGACCTCTCTCGGAACTCGCCTATTACATGACCAAATCATAGGTAAATAGTAGGGACAAACCAACCCCATTTCAAACCGAAAGACCAACATTTCTCGCGTAACAACTACTACACGAAGTCCCGCCTAAGACCAAACAAAATCGTACGTCCACACCGAAAACATTAGGAAATTATAGAATTGCATTTGAAAATTATAGGTGGATTTTCTATCGCACTGTATGAAAACACCTATATCTGATAATACTTTTTAAACAAAGTTCGATCACATAGCTTTACAGAATCTTTGATATATACAAAATAGAAATATATTACTAAACTTGATTGGAATATCACTCAGCTCAAATTTTTAATGTAATCACTTTAGTATTCCAATAAGTTCTTGAGGCATTTACTTTATATTGCTGTTTGTCTAATTTCGGCTGACTCCATATTTAGGTAACTTTGGCAAACGACAAGAAACGGTTCGAGGGAAGCCCCAGGTGTTTTTTGGCGTTAATCGAAGAAAATACAAATGGCTACCAAGAAATTTCTAGGGCAAGGTTCGCTTATACTGGTAAGTTTTACCAATAATAACGTAAAGTTATGGTAGTTAAAAATAACGGACTTGCTGGTTTCACTTAAGTCGCAGATAGGTTAACAATTTGACTGTCCAATGGCGTGCGTGCTTGGGGCCTCTAGTAACGGGTTATTGTTATGAACGAAACCACAAATTACGTCACACAAATAACGTAACAAAGCAACCATTACTAGGGCGCCGAAATCGTATTCTCAAAAGTAATATAATTTTTACAAGGTTCATGAGAAATCTGGCAACTGTTTCATTTTAACATACTGTAAGGGATAATAATACTACTAAATCGTTTTTAAACAATTATTATTTTCATTAGTCATAAATGCAAACATTAATAATCAGGTGAATTTTGTAGCACTCACTTAACTAGTATTATCTATAAATTAATTATTATTAAAACATTTACTTTCAGTTTAGTATTAAGAACTTTTTAAAATTCAGAATTAGCCAATGAAACTATATAAACTCTAAATGACACTTAACATAGTAATTAAACTTCTTCACAACAGAATTTAATAAATGATAGCCAGGTATGGTACATATGTCAAATAAATATACAGCTGAGAATCAATCTCAATTGCAAAAAATTGTATTCTAAATACTACCAGCAAACTTCTCTCCCAAGGCTTAGCATTTATAAGAACTGCCATGAATAATTTACTGCAATAAAATGTATACACCTACTGAAGTTTTACAAAAGAGGAAACTGTAAACAAAATAAATTAACATTAAAATACTAGACTTTATCCAAATATATATTTTTAAAAATGTATAAATAAATACTTTCTCATGTAAAACACTTTTAATGTGTGGATTTATTAGCTTTATTAGAAAAAACAGGAGTTTGGTGTAATAATGTAGAGAAAATAAGAAGGCATTTAATGAAAAATAATTTTAATACTCTCTAACAATAGTTTCCCCAGTCATTTCTATAAAAATGTCCATGATAAAATCTATTTGGTAGGTAACGAACATTCCTCATGTCTAATGAGGGCACAGTTAAAAAATTCCAACCAACCCAAGTTTTACACATTTTCATTGGTTTCCTCTGAAACAGTCTCTGATTCTGTAACTGCGGTACACTCTTCAAGGTGAATACCTAACAAATATTTATCCACAAATACTTGATTACAATTCTTACATCGTGATCCTGTATGGGATATTCTGTGCAAAGCCAAAGATCGTTTTCTTTCATATCCCTCCCCACACTGATCACAAAAGTACAACTTTGCTTTCTCTGGAGATTCAACTTCAGAATCCATGACTTCTTCTCCTGAAATCTTTTCAGGGTGAGATTTCATATGCTCTTCTTGGAAATGTTTTGATGAAAATTTGCAATCACAAATAGAACACACAAATTGATTAACAGATTTAATTATATGGTCCTTTTCCAGAGATGGAACTTTAACTTTTAATGAATCAACATTGGTAGAATCTTGGGAATTGTAGGGAGCAACAGATTCTCCTCCATTATTCATCGTCCCTTCATTTATTTGACTATGGATGCCTGGAATAAAAGCAAATAGTGAACTGATGATTAAAGTAAATCAAGCCAAACAGATTACTGGAGAATATGTGATTAAAGCAAACATTTCAAAATAATGTGAACAATATGAAATATGTGAAGGTGAAAGTTCAAAACCATGATGAACATTCCAATTTTTAGACGTGAAATGTTCACATTTATTTATCTGATTAATTGTAAAACATTAACACTGACCAACTACACTCGGATATCTAGTATAAGAATTATCATAGAATGAGCAGAACAAATGAGTAAATATAGGCAAAGTCTTTTATAAATAATAAGCTTCACAGACAGAAATGCTGACCATGATTTCCAGCGCTTACTGGCAAATAGTCTCGCTCTTACACAAAAATCTCTATATTGGGTTTCATTCAAAATTAAGCAAAAAGCTGTTATGACTGAAAAATACAATTTGAAACACAATATTTTTCATATAAATAAAGACAGTCATGAGTCAGGATACCAATTATTCTATTCACCCTACACACACACATCCTCCTCAGATACGACAATTATGATCTACTATTTACACAGCCAATAATTTGTATTTGTTACAATTTTTTATAAATAAATATATTATTTGATCTCTAAATAGTAGACCAAAATTAATATACCAGAAAAGTATTTCTTTTGTAAATAATGGTTTTATGACTCAATGCCGTATATTTAAGTTATTTGGTTAATTTTCAATGTTTTTTCATTATCATAATATCTGTCATATTGCAATTACTATTAAAAGCTTAGTTCTCCAAAATAAATTTAATTGCTTGAAGATAATTCTATATTCCATACTTCACGAAATAGAACTAAACCCAAAGCTCACATAAGTGAAATTGAATAATAAATCCAGGAAAGAAAACTGTCAACCAGGCCTTGAGTTGAACCCAGGACCTCTACTCAGTAAATTACCAGAATCTACTCTTGGTCTCAGGTCTGATTTATGGCCTTCCTTGATTCATTATCCATACATTACAAACAAGCCAAATGCTGAATTATGAAAAATTGTAACACAAAATTTACTCATTTGATGACATTATTGAAAGAGGGAAACATTTTTTTACACAAAGATTATGTTGATAAACATAATAATTAAGATTGAAAACAAAATTTATTTTATATTTAACAAATGATGGCAGGTATACAAATACCAATAAAACTTTTTTAAAATTAAAGCAGAAGAAATTAATATCTATTTTGTATTTCAATTGATTTCTGTAGATTCATGATAATATAAACAGATTTGAAAATTTCCTGTTATGAATGATCTAAAATTACTAAAAACTAAGGATGCATAATTTATCAAACACATTATCATCAAATGATATGAAATAATAAATTTACATTGGTAGATTTGAGGAAAAAAACTATGCTCACCTTTAATAGGCATTTCATTCAATCCATTTAAAAATGCATTAGCAGCACTGTTAACAATTTTATGATTCTGTTTATGCTCATCCAAATCCAGTAAAGTATAAAATACTGAACCACAAATATCACAAACCAAATCGCTTTCCAACTGATTTCCATCTATAAATTCACATTCATGGAATGCTAGATCATCTGCATTGTTGAATTCCAGTTTGCACTCAGAACACCGTAAAGGCTTGCTAGAAGAATGAATCCTCATATGTTGTCTGAATCCTATCTTTGTTTGAAATGTCTTTGGACAGAATTCACATTGTAACAGATTGTTAGTATTGTGGCTTTTCATGTGCATTGCCAAATGTGAACGCATTTTAAATTCTTTTCCACATGTTTCACAAGAATAAACATCTTTTGCAACATGCTTTAAGTGCTTTCGTGAATGCTTTAGCCAATCACTTGCACTTTTAAACTGTTCACCACATTTTTCACAATTACGGCCTAAGTGTGTTTTTAAATGATGATCCAACTTTAATTTTGTTGTAAAATTTTTTTTGCAGACTCTGCAAGTAAGTTTTCTAATGGGACCTTTCTTTTTAAGGGAGCCTTTATTCTCCAAAGTTGATGATAACCTACCTGAACTAATACTATTTTTGTTAGGTCTTAGCTTTACCAGTGGTTGCATTGTTTTCATGCTATCAATATCAGAATGAGACAATCGCCTATTAGTAATATGTTTATTTTCTTCTTCTTCTTCATCGTCATCATCCTCCTCTTCATCTTCTAATATTCTGTCAAATATAGTTTGATCTGAAGAACTGTCAAATCTAACAGAAGGAGTTACATATTTCTTGAATTTACCAGATTTTTTATCTTTTTTGTATATAGTATTTTTAATTCTTTCTCGTCTAGAATTCTTAAAGTCAGTTATTTTGTTTCCTAATGCTCCAGCTGTTATTTGATCATCCATCTCTGAACCACTATTATCAAATTCTTCATCTAACCATTCAATTTCATAATTTTCATCATTCTCTATATCAGAACTGTCTCCACTTTCAACACTTTCCTTAATAAGTCCCATTTTGCTAGGCTGCTTTTTAAAGGCTCGTTTTTCATCTTTCGTGTTTGCCATTTTCTTAGGTTTCAACCTGAAAAAATTGAATTAATTATTACTAATTTATAAATATAAGCGAATTTCATAGAATAAAAAAGAATTAATTTTGAACAAACACAAATCAGACAATATTCCTAGACTGAATATATCTTTAGAAATAAAAAATTGGCTGCATAAGGTTAACAAAAATATCAAAACAGAATTAAATTCAAAATAACTAATATACTTTATGTCCTTTATTTCTTAATTACAATTATTTTCTGATCTTACTTTTTTGCTCTAATCTTTTTATTTATGTTTGATTTGGACACATTAGGTTTAGACATAAGTTTTCGAGATGAAGATTCCTTTTTTACAGGATCTTCTTTTACCTGAAAAAAAAACCAGACATTAAATTATAATTAACAATATTAACCATACTCCTAAATAATATATAACTCTCCTTACTTTTGATACCTATTAAAATAAACCGTGCATATAGTTAATTTCTGCTTCGCTAATTTAATTGTAGATGTACTTGACCGCTCAATCCCCCCCCTCTTTCCACAAACTAAATTATAGAGTTATGAAATTTATCTCAACATTCAGGTTAGCCTCATTATTTACCAGCTCCTAATCAGTAAACATCTTTCAGAATAGAGGAACAATTAACATGATGTTCTAAATTTTAAAAAATTAACAAAGTTTAAATGAGAGATTATATTGACTCAAAGAGTATAGACATGGTTGTTTTATTCCTACAGGCTTTTCATAAGACACACTTGTTTCTAGTGGGGACTGTTTTATTGTGAGAGAATTGAAGCTCCATGTAAGAACCATTTAGGAAAATATTTTAAAATACAAATTTAAGACAATATTGGCATGTTGTTTGTTAATGAGGCACTCTGTGTTTGATAAACGAAATTAAGCTAATAAGATGAATATGGCACAAGGTCAAAATCTACTTAAAATGTTCTAAACCCAAATAAAGATGTTTTCTGAGACTGTCCTGGTTGTTCTTTTTATGATAATATTGGCTTAAAGCTCCTGGTACAATAGTTAACGAAATCTGTATAATAAAATTGACTGTTTGCATCTTATGCATACAAAACTAAGAACAAAGGGTAGTTTAGACCAAATTTTGTAGATGTTCTTTGTGACCCAGAAGCATTTCCTGATGAGCTAAGACAAAACTACCACCGACGGGGAGTCAGAAGCAAAAAAGATTTAAATCGCAAATATTTGAATGGGGTCATAGTGTTTCCCTCAACATAATTTCAGTAGAGATTGGTGGTAAAACAAATGTTATGGAAATGTTGTTTAAGTTGCAGTTCAGCTCTTAAAAGAGGGAAAGGAGAAGGTAAAAAAAGTGCCACATACAATCTTAAACAGATGAAGCAGTATCAACTAAATTTTGTGGGCATGTTTCCTGTGACTAGGAAACAAAAACTGAGGTAAGACAACTTCCAATTCATAGGCGTGGGGGGACAGAAGTTTTTAAAACTAACATTAACAGTCAATATTTGTGATGAATAAATTTTTCTTGGGGTAAATTAATGTGATGGTAATACCCCCCCCCCCCCCCATGCTCTTAGTGTATAATATCAACCCCATTGGGCACGGATGTGATGTAGGAGAGATGTTGCATAAAATACCATGAGAACAACTGCAATTGGTGTTATAGAAGTTACTAAATTTATTTATAAAATACAACATGCAAGTTAAATTGTAATTTCCCTCTTTGAAACTGTGCTGAAAGAGGGCAAAACTAAGTTCTGTTTACTATGAACAATAAGTTGAGCAATTTCGACAAAAAAATGTACACATATTCCTTGCCACCAGGAAACAAATGTTACTGTCACCATTAAGGAATGGAAATTTAAAACATGCAAAACTGGCTGATATATGTGTTGAATAAATTGTTTTAGAAGTCAACAAACTTAAATGACATTGAGGCTCAAAAAATAATCATGTAGGGTCCAGGACAGGGCTCAATATTGAAGCAATTTAAGAAGAGTTCAAACCATCAAACAGGAATAGAACAAATGGGCTTTTAAGGCAAATGAAGTGAGAAAATTTCACTCAGTCTGTACTATATCCAATTCCACCCAAAACTACTTAAGATTTTACTAACTACAAAACTGGCACACTATTACTCATTTTGTCTCATTTATTATTTTTAGTATTTTCTAACATTTTAAGGCTGTTAACATATTTCAATGCAAATTTAGAAGTAAATTATAATTAACTTACTTTTAATGAAATCCTTATGGTTAGATAAATAATTTTCAACTATAATTATAATCTAGTAAAAGTAAAAAACTCAATTAAGGAAACTAGTATTTGCAAATTACCTACTTTCATACAAGTTATTAAATGCTATAATTACATAAAGCTAGACTAACTAATCAGAAATAAAATAATACTCATAAAACAAACCTGTGACTTTTCTTTTGATTTAGAAGGACTTAACATTGCCCGTAACTTTTTATCTGCTTCCATGAATGTGTCTATTATATCACAACATAACGAAACCTTACGAACACACAGTTGGCATACATGTTGAGGCAGGCCATCTTGTTCAAAAACTTTTAATGGCAAGATATTTAAAAATATAGCAAGCTTTTCTTGCTTCATTTCTGATTCAAAAAGTTTTGTAGCTTGATCACGATGAATTAGGTTGGAACAGAAGCGACAGAGCAATTGAACTTTTGGTGCTATATGTGCTCCTTCACTGGATAATTTATTTATATTTTCATCTATTGTTTCCAATGATTTATCAAATTCATAGTCAAATATATCCTCACATTGAACACCAGCATCTACTGTATTATAAGTTGTTAAAAGTTTGTCGTTTGAATTACTGTCACGTGAACTGTCAGGTACTAAAGCTAAAAGCTGTTCCGTTGCGGTATCAATCTGCTTTTGCCACTCATTTATAGTTCCTAGTGAGCAAGAAAATAATTTTTCACTTGCATCTATAGAGGAATCACTAGGCTGATTATGCAATTTTCCTGCGGAAGTCTGTTTCCCACGAGCAGCTCTAACACGCCGTTTTTGAACCGTTTCAGAACCTTTTAAAGGGGTAATGTTATCAAATAGAGTTGGCACTGCATTTTTAAGTAATGATTTATGCTTTTTATTAGTGAAAAACCTATCTTCAAAGTGCAGAGCACACAATACATTAGACTTTAAAGATTCAGGTGATTGCTTTACAAGCTCCGGAATGCCAATATTTTTTATCCATTTCTTTGCACTGAAAAAATGAAGGAACACATTTTAATTGTTTACATACATTCCTCTGGAGATTGTTCAAAATATAAAGGAATTTTTTTACAAGATAATTAAAAGTACATTACAGACAACTAGAGAAATTTCCTACTTAAAATTAAATTATTTATTTATTTATATCATCATATTAAAAAATAATGAGATTATTGAAACAATTTGTAATGAATGAAATGAAACTACCTAAATTCAAATATTTAAAAATAGAAAAATCAGAATAAAAGTTTAGTAATAAGTAGGATGACATGCAAAATGTAATTATTAAGTTAAAATCAGTTTGTGTGTAAATATACTGTGTTAATAAATCAATTGAATATTTGAATATATTCAAATTACAAATATATGTGTATAATTAAAGTGACATTTTAATGAAATAGTGGAGCTGGTGGAGAATTATCCCCATCCTCTGATTGGTGCTGCAAAACGAAGGGAAAACTACTACTTGATTACAAAATTTTAATTAATGGGTTTTAAAAATCTATGAAAAAAAGAAAGGGAAAACTTTCACTATATTCCAAAGGGGCCAATGATAAAAGCTATAAATTAATTACAAAATCGGGAGGGGCTTAATCATGATACATTAATTTTAGGAGATAACTTTCCTCTTCAGCTGAAATAGTTTAATTTGAACATCAATATGATTTAGTTAAAATTATATCAATTAGAGGATAATTATTGGTAGTATAAAATTTCGAATTAATAATTAGGATTAACCAAAACACTAAATAACTAAATCCAATGTAATTGATTTCACACATAATATTTGGTAACATATTAGTACTCCAATAACTAAATATTTTTAATTGGGATGAATTGACAAATATGTTAAAAGAAATTACTATTATTATCATTAACAATGCACAGTAATACACACACACATATATAAATGCAAGTTTTTAATATCTAAAAAATATATTTTATATTCAATATTGATATTATCAATGCAATAATTTTGTAACATATTAGTACTTCCATAATTAAATATTTTTTTATTGGTATGGATTGACAAATATGTTAAGTGAAATTACAATTCTGTACAGTAATACTTGTTAAATTATAATCAGTTCAATAATTTTTAGAATTAACTCAGAACGGGATATGATTTCGATATGAGTAATAACTTTGGCCGTAAATAAAAGTTACAAATTCAAGACAAAATTGTGTTTTGCCAATACATTAAATGTAAACAAACAACCAAAACAAACAGCAATACCTTAATTGTCATAATCATTAAGCATAAAACTACGTCTAATATACGTCAAAAAATATTTTCTCTTTAGATCTCATAAAACTCAGAGTTTTTAGGACTATCTTTTTTCGTACCTTATAGGATGTTTAGGAAAGTTAAAGAATGCCAGTTCTGGACATTTTTTCTTAGATCGATGGCAATTGCGGGCTCTACAGACGCCATCCATATTTATTTTTTTGCGTATTTACACGCCTACGTGGACACCTTTTGATTCATAATAACAACTTATTTCATAATAGGCGCAATTTTACACCAAATCTTTGAACTACACAATTTGTATAACTTGTTCTACACCAAGGAGCCACAAACCAAAGATAATGGAGCTTCCAGCTCAAAAACGTTATGGCGCGCAATACCCTCTTCTTCATAATTTCTTTCATTTAACTGGTTATATCCTTACTTTAGAACTTCCATAATTAAAGTTTTTTATTATTGTCAAATATTTGTATATCCTACAACGTATACTGTTGTAATTCTGTTAATAAAGTAGACAATAACTTCAATTTGTTGATGAATATCTAACTATAAGAAAGAAGTGTAGATGCTTAAATAAAATAATTATGAAAATAATCATTACGGTTTTATAAAACAAACTTCAAAGTTGCTATGTATTAATGTCTCCATGTTTTGAGTAATCGTGTTTATTTTTATAGGGGTTACAGTATAACGCTGTTGTATTGTTCTCAAAGATAGTAACAGCTTCTGCACAACATTTTCACTTTGGATTCTGAATTCTCGATGACGTTATAAACTAAGTCAAACGTTAGAAAAAAATAGGTATTTGATCATGTTTTTATCGTAGTATCACACTTTATAGGTACCCATAGTGTTATAGTATAAATTCAATTAGATGATATCAAAAACATATATCAAAACCAAAACTTATGCAACGATAATTATGAAACGTTGTCGTTATATTAACAGTAATTGGCATTGATAATACTTTGTAAAACAAAATTTCAGTTTCTGTGTAGAGAACCCAATCATTCAAGATATTAATTTATTTTAAATAGTTTTATACATCATTACGTGATAATGCCCAAAATATGTCCCTATTCTAACTTAAAAGAAACGGGTTTACTGTAGAAAATGTATAATTTTGTCCCCAAAATCAAATTAACTTGTAGTTCAGATTTTGAAATCTTTGTAAGATCGGTATTTCTTAATTTTGTTCGCGAGTCTTTCGTTAAAGATATTAGGAAGGTTATATCAATTATTTATAAAAAATATTACAGTTTATGATGCCGAATGATGCTTTCAGAATATATGGTTATTAATGATATGTTACGAATTTATACGCCAAAGATAAACTGAATTTTGCTTTCCAAGGATTTAATCATTTTGAGTTTCTATTAAAAACTTATAAATTCGTTTTGATTTAAACATTAATTATAAGATAAACATAAGGATATCTCAAATTATCATTATATAGTTCTAATCGAAAATAATAATTGTTATAGTATGCCAATTGTTAAATATTTGTTGGTATTTTAGTGGAACAATCCTTCAGAAGGATTAGTAGGAAATTTATTTGTCGTTTCCCTATTTAAAAAATGAATTAAATTTTGAGATAAAAGTTATTTTGACAGTGACTCAGTTTTTCGTATTTTAAACGCTATATTATTTTCCATGTGGTTCTTATGTCAGGGACAAAACTGTAACCAACCGAACCAAATACGATAAAAATATTTTTTTCGGGAGCAAATTCTCAGAATCATCAAAAATTGCAACAGTTTGTGCAACTGTCTTTTTTTATTTTTCGATTTTCTTCTGGCTTGTAGTTATTTGAATTAACGAAGGGGAAAAACACTGAAAACAATTTGTTGAAAGACAAATTATCTATATTAGTATAATACGAAACGAAAATCATTCTTTTTGAAGAAAAACTGTTCACTCGACACTACGTTTCAATGTATGGCATCGCTAACTTCTTCAGCCCATTATAGGGAACGGATAGATATATGACAACAGTTCACGAACCGTTGTGACTTTCCCTATTGCAGTAAACTATAAAGTAATAGTAGTGCTTTTTTATTAATATTTCTTTTATACGTTGTTTTTCCTGAAAATTTATCGATGAGCCTATAGAAAGTTATTACCAATAAAACGACCGCAGTATAATTGAAAATTCGTTTTCACCCCACAAGGAGCAAAGATAGAGTCAAACACTTTGGTATATACTTTATATATATATGATAAAATGCTTTGAGTTACAAACCTACTCGATACAACCTTCTCAGAAGCATTATCGATTAAATAACGCATTTTTATGCCATTATAAATAGAATTTGTAATAATTAGAATTTAAGAGTAAGAAAACAAAATAGAAATCAAGAAAGTAGTAGGAAAAGGATGCATGCTCGGTCGCCCATGCTCTTTAACTTATATATAGAACAGGAAAGAAACGTTAAAACGGAATATGGAAAAGGCATCGTATAGAAAAGAGAAGAAATAAAACCTCCTAGCTTTACCCGATGATATTGTAAATATTAGGGGAATCAGAAGAAGACTTGGAAACAATAATAAATGGCATGAACGTAGATCTGGAGGAAGAGTACAACATGAGGATTAATAGAGGGAAAACCAATGTAATGGAATGTAGAATTGGAAATTGTGGAATAACAAAGGGTGTTAGATTGGGAAGGGATATTCTGACGGAAATTTAGGAATTCTGCTCCTTGGGCAGCATAATAACTAGAGTAGGGTAGCACAGGGAAGGGAGGCTTCCGCAAAAAAAAGAGGAATTTACTTACGGATAATATCAGTATGAATATTAGGAAATCATTGAAAAATGTTCGTAATCCGGGCGTGAAACGTGGACGATACTAGTTGCAGAAAGGAAAAGAATAGAAGCCTTTGAAATGTGGTGCTATAGGAAAATGCTGAATCTCATATGGGTGAATTGGGTAACTAAACAGGAAGCTCTACGCAGAATAGGGGAAGAGAGAACAGTCTGGAGAACGTTGGCTGAGACAAGGGATAGATTAATAGGCCACGTTTTAAGACATGAGGGTTTTCTCAAATTAGCATTCGAGGAAAGTGAGTGGGGTAAAAACGGAAGAGAGAGGCCAAGGATGGAATACGTTAAGGAGACTAGGGAGGATTACACCAGATCAGTCATAGAACTGAATACCACATCAACAATAAACAAAATTTGATTTGCGATACGATGTGCTGAGTAATTTAATTGGATATCACAAAAGGAATTAAGCTAAGTCTTCTTCAGAACTGTACGACTATTTTTCACCAAATATTTAAACTAATGAATAGTTTTGTACTTTCATTTATACTAATTATATTTCTATTGTATTAAGTTACACAATTTAAGTTAGCTATTTTTTGAATATACTGAGTGCCCGGCGTTGCGACGGAAATTTATTAATACTAGGTCGGAAAAGGATTAGACATTAATCTCCCGGTCATTTGAAATATTTTATAATCGGTGCCTTATCTGGTGTCGGTAGTGTCACGGTTCATTGATGCGGCACCTAAAACGTTATCCATTTTGGACAGGTTCTTTCCCTTTGCACCCACACCGAGCATTCCGACCGAGGCTGAACTGTAATTTTATCACTTAACTCAGAGAACCCGAAAACTAAATATGCGACACTAATATCAGTCGATTTGGACACTTTATATTTAACAACTTACACTCACTCATTCTGTCCACTGAGCTGAACTTAATCCTGCCTCGGAAGGCCGTTGTTCATCTCAACAACACAAATATTCGACTATTATATTGGATCATTTTCTCCTCCTTCTCGTTCCCGCCTACCTATGTGCCGAGGGCGGCTGAACGTCAACTTAACCGGCATGATGAATATCAACATTCAACTCAGCTATAATGCGCGCTAGCGGTTACCTTCTCCTATGCTGTTAAGGATTGAAATAAGTCTTGATATCCAGTTCCACTCTCTCAACTTTTTTCGAAGCAGTCACTTACGTCTACGGTGTTTGTTCCGGGATCGTAAGTAATCTGTTGCGAGTTTTATTGAAAAATTCCCACACGTCTACGACTGTATTCGAAACGCCCACACAACTCCTTTTTATTTATTTAATAGATTTAACAGTCCATTCAGCAGTAATTAGGATAGAAGTCCAAGAAAAGAAAGCCGTAATCCAGAAAGGAGTAAGGAAATGATGCAGTCTGTCGCCCATGCTGTTTAACTTATATATATAGAACAGGTAATGAAGAAAGGTAAAACGGAATATGGAAAAAGAATCATACTGCAAGGAGAAGAAATGAAAACCTTACGCTTTGCCGACAATATTGTAGTATTAGGGGAATCAGAAGAAGACTTGGAAACCATAATAAATGGCATGAACGTATTCCTAGAGAAAGAGTTCAATATGAGGATTAATAGAGGCAAAACCAAGGTAATGGAGTGTAGTATGGGAAACAGTGGAATAGCAAAGGGTGTTAGATTGGGAAGGGATATTTTGACGGAAGTTAAGGAATTCTACTACTTAGGAAGCGTAATAACTAGGGATGTTAGCAGAATAATAGACGTAAAGAGAAGATAGCTCAGGCAAGGAAGGCTTTCGCGAAAAAGAGAGATTTACTTACGGGTATTACCCGTAAGTGTGAATATTAGGAAATCGTTGCTAAAAATGTTCGTATGGAGCGTGGAGTTATATGGGTGCGAAACGTGGACGATAGGAGTTGGGGAAAGGAAAATAATAGAATCTTTCGAAATGTGGTGCTATAGGCGAATGTTGTAAATCAGATGGGTGGATAGAATCACAAACGAGGAAGTTCTAAACAGAATAGGAGGAAAAGCGAACAATATGGAGGACATTGACTGAGAGAAGGAATAGATTAATAGGCCACGATTTATGACATGAGGGTCTTGTAAGATTAGCATTAGAGGGAAGTTTATGGGGTAAGAACAGACGAGGGAGGCAAAGGATGGAATGCGCTAAACACATTAGGGAGGATGTGGTCTGTGCTAATTATAAGGTAATGATAAGGCTTGCGCAAGATAAGTTAGCATGGAGGGTTGCGTCAGACTAATCTTAGGACTGAATACCACAACAACAGTCTATTAGTATGGAACATAAACTTAAGTCTGACCACTAACGTAGAAATTATGACTAAAAGCTAATGGTGTTGCTACTAATTATATCGCTTTAGTTATTGCACAGTTGTAGCAGACTGATTTGTCGAGCAAGAGAAATACGACACCATCTGGAAATATAAAAGTCATCCGTAAAGAAGAATGATCGACTGAAGGTCCATCCGAAGTCTCTGAAGACTAATTTTCTGTCTTCACTCTTAGTTCGCAGACTGTAAAACAATCTCCTATTGATCTGTTCAATATTACCTCCACTGTTGAAACTCTACTAACGTGTTTCGAAGTTAGGCAGTGCAGTAGCAACTGCATTATCTACACTCAACTGTATAAGAGCAGACTGCCTCGAATTTTCAAAGCTGCGTACGAGAAATGTTTCTTTGAGTCTACAGTCGAAAGATAGGTAGATATAATAAGCAACAATTTAATGCATTTAAAGGGACAGAGAATGTAAATCGTTTGTTATAATTGTTCCTAGACGAATGACTAGGCGTTCATCAGAATGGCGCAACTTTCTTTTGGAAGAAACAAAGTAACCTAAAGCTTTACATAATGATTAATTTCTGTCGGTACGTTATTGAAATTTTGTAGTTTTTTAAAAAATGCTGGGTGTCAGGTGTTGACCTGGTATTTATGCATATTAGTACGACACAGTACTTAAATCGACAATAACATCATTTTTTCTTTTTTTAACAGTCTACATGATGGTGATCCTGAAAGAAGAAATTCCCCTATAATAGCATAGGAAAGGAATTAAAAAGGAGGGATGCGGAAGGTGGAGCAAGGTAGCCAAGGGTTGACTAGGGTTCCCGGGCTGTAGAGATGCAGGGAAAACCCTTCCGAAGGACGGGAGATGAATTTACTGTGGGTAGCAGCATACCTCTCTCCGTGTCTTCACTTGTTGTAGGAGGCAGCTGGTCGACTGATCCAATGGGATCAGCGGACAACTCTTAATGTATGCCCAAGATCTTCGATTCCAGTACATATCTGACATGCCAGCTGGCTTCACAGTAATGTATTAGTATATATTCGCTGATTGCGAAAGTTTTTTTTTCTTTGGTCTGTTTACTTTACACAATTGTAATATTCGTTCATAAGGAAAAAGTTTTTAAAGTTAAATACAAGATCGGTATCTAAACCTCGAATAACCTGACAGGTCTCACGACGATCCTGTGCAAAAATATAAGTATATGTTAAATTATTATTCAAGCCGGAGTTATTAAAAGAAGCAGCTTAAGTGAATACATTTTATATTTTATAACGCTGCACTTACACCTCCTAAAATAGATTAAGGTGGCTCGGCTTGTGAGAACCTAGGAAAAAAAACAGAGTACGAGGCATTCCCAGGTGAGTCTGCCAGACTTTCCCTTTTTACATGAGGAACACATTACATCTAGTATCAGTTTAAGATTTTTCACTGATCCTTAATACAAGCAGATTTAAACCTTTTACGTACCTTATATACAGCTAAAGACATTTAGTTTACGAATACATACCATTGAAGACTTAAAAGCGAGGGGTTTCGTAAATTATCTTTTGTTGAAATGCTGCAAAAATTATAAAGGCACAGAAGTAAGACGCCAAAACAAGAGTTCATTCACAGGACTCAGTCAGAACTTGGTCAATTCGGCTGCCAGGATTTCTACAATGTTCCAGCCCTATTTACAAACCTCCAACCCTATCCGGTAAAAAAAAGTTACACCTTTCCACCCCGACTTTCCCTATATGATTTTTGTAAGCCAATTTAGAATCCAAGTTAAGTCCTAAATATTTTACTGTTCTTGTTTGTGGAATTTGTACATTATTATACTATGAAAAAAATACATATTTTTTGTTGCGAACTTCATATACCAAATTTGAGTTTATTTGATACCTATAAATAAAGTACTTATTTGGACTTTTGCCTTGATCTGCCGAAAATTGAAAGCTTAAGAAATCAGGGAATTTAAATAGCATTTCAGATTTAACTGTTAATTTAGTAATGATATTTCTTAGATTTGCTATATGATGTTTGACGTGTCGTACAACGATATCTAATGAAACGTTGCAGAAGTAAGTTACAATATATTGGTTGTACCGAAATGTATTTTTTGTTTGCCCCTTATGATTAATATATACGCTATTTGCAAAAACAGCGCATGGACCCAATGCTCCAAATTTTACTTTACGTTGGCACACATTAGAATTATGATTTGTAGCTGCAGAATATTCCAGACAGGTACGAAATGAACATAAGACATGACGTGGTTCGTATCTGATTAAAAGACACGTTCCCATCATAAAGCCTAATGTGTTGCTTGATGTAACCCAACCGAATCGAACAATTTTCCTAACGTCGTCCATCTCAGTTAATATGTTTGATTAAATTAAATGAAAGTTTATTTTACAGGCGAATATTTGGTTTGTTCGTCGAATATATTTAGCAAATTTGATATATAAATCAGCGCTCGCCATTAAGAATCTAATACCGAAAGATTTTAAAAGTTTACTGGTATGAGAAAAAGCCCACTCATATGTGAAATAAATATTATAATCTGTTTTTTAAAATCAGTGCCAACTTAATCTGAGAGAGGCTTCCTCATACACAAATTTACCTAATTTGGTGTGTTTTGAAGGGTTTGAGATTCGGGATTACATATCTAACAAAAATAATCATTAGATTTATATATAGTATGAAAACAGTCGAGTCATGTAAGCCAATATTTCGCAAAAATAAAATACTATCTATTCTCTATACATTTTCAAAAAATTTATGATATTAAAGAAAACTAAAAAAACTCCTAAGAAAAACTATAACTAATCCTTATAATACTGGAGGAAATGCAGACTATTTTAGAGTGCATACTAATTTAAAAAAACTGATCATGACCCATTTTTAAGGGAATGTTATTTTATAATGAACTGCAAGGCAAGCAGTTTGAAAGAACTGTGAAAGAGTGTTTAGCAAATAAAGTAGTATACAAATTAAATGAATGGTGATACAATTGTAAAACTATATACGGATTAATTAAAATTCTTTTATTTTTGTGTATTTATATAAACCTGACGTTTTCACATATTGCATTCTTATTAACTTCCGTTATTTATTTTATACGCGCTGCAGTAAACAAAATAAAATTTTAATGATTATTATAAGAGAAAAGGAAGTGTCGCGTTAGGTAATATGGACTAATATAGTTTAGTTATTTAATGATTCAATTAGTTTTCTACTAGGTAATAGATGAAGTTGAAGAATTATTACATATATAGTTAACAAAAAATAATGACGTAGGGCCTACATAACTCTCCATAGTTCTACAACCCTTTAACGACCTTGGGTTCCTTGACAACATTAGCACATATTTTCTATCTCCTGTCTTCCTTCGCCTATCCTGGACTTTCCAGAGAAACAAGACAGCACAAACACAAAAGTAAGAGAAACACGTATAGACATAAGAAATAAATACAAAATAATAAAAATGCAAATAAAAAATATATAAAGTATTCAATTAGAAAAGGAGAAAAATAAAAATACAGTAATTGTACTCGATATGGACTACCTAAGGATAGCTATTTTATTTTATATGTGGGAGTAAATTATGATAGTTGCAGTCCGAAGTAATGAAATTGGATATGTGACGTGGAGAAAATAAAATGATTAGGCAAGCCACAAAAACAAGTATACAAAAAGACTAGTTTTGGGTATATTGAGAACACTATATTTCCAATTTGGCCTATTCAACTAATTTTAGTAATACATTAAAAATTCTAGAAAATAAACTCAATACAATATTATAGTTGCAATTTTTTAGTCATTGTTCTTACAGCTTGGGCATATAAAACGGTCCCTGCCCCCTTTCTTTAAGTCGACACATTCCTCATGAAAGTAATGACCACAAATGAAACACATACGCATCTTCTTCACACACTTCATAAAACCAATGCATGGATGAGGCTGCCTGTATTTTAGATGGTCCATGAATTCAATTTTTATCCTACTAAGCCGGATCCGCGTTACAAGAAAAGCATTTCACACATGTAACTAGGCAAATGTTATTGTATTGGCAAAACTTATTTAAAACAGAACATTTTCATGAAGTCATTGACACAGTATCACGTCGGTAGAAAAAGTTTAAAGCACGAGAAACAAAAGAAACTCACAAAATTATAACTCTTGGAGGAAAAAACAATAAAATATCTCATCTGTAATAGTAGATAGTCATTGCGCACTAGGTGTGACAACAATAGGTTGAAGTGCAATAGTTTGTTCTATGTGCATGAGCTGCCATTTATTCGGTTCCCCAAGATATAGCCACTAGGTCCGAGGTGTCCAAACCATGGCGCATGCACCAAACGTGGTTCTTTCGACGATTAAAAGTGGCGCATTGCATCCTTGAGTCTGTATTTCGGACGAGAAGTCCTTTCACATTGTTAAAAAGCATTGCACAGTTAGATATGTGTTATAAATAAATACAACGAATGACCATAAATAAAAAATAGAAGAATTAAATAACGGCTCTTCAGACAGAGAGAACAAACAATTTCAAGCTGATCTCGCTGTCAGGGCCAACAACTGTAGTCCAGAGTCATCTTCACCAATCGAGACTCTGTCAACTATGGCACCATCATGCAGCAATCGCCCTCTTGTACAGGAACATCATTCTTGACTTTTGTAGATTGGCGCTTCATTAAACTAGCGTAAATCCGTCAATTTAACTGCGTCAAAGTTGTTTATTTTCGTTCCCTGAGCGAAACAGATTTTATCCCCATATCTGTTTACCAACCCCTAACCACGAACGTAAGACGGTATAAAAGGTGCTGGAGTCATATGGCGCATCTCAGCTCGTCTGTCACGACCTGGGTATGCAGATTTTAAGGCCATATTGAGTCAAAGGCCATATAACTTAGATAAAATTATTTTATCAGACATTTTAATGACTACAAAAAATGCATTTTTTTCATACTCGGGATTTCCTCAAGCGATACAGATTAAAAATAAAAATAATTTGCTAATTTTAGAGACAAATATTTTCTTTGACGCGATTTTGTATTTAAAATAATTTGGGGAGAGTCCAAATTACAAAAAAAAATTAACATGGACAGGTAACTAATGTCTGTACTTGTTAGAGCCCAAAAATTTAAACCTTGATAATGTCAGAAATTTTGGGGGAACGGAAATGGAATCAATGTTTACAGAGCGATTAAAAATTTAAAACCTCGTGTTAACAAGAAAGACAATATTTTTTAAAAATTTAGTCGTAACTCAGCATAGTACAAAATAAAAAAAATACGCAAGTGAGAACACTCACCTAATTATCAATCATCAAGTGTAATTCCAATTACACTCTATTTATAAACCAAACCACAAATTTTACAATAATAACCTGACGAAGATGCAAATAAGTATCGAAACGTTGCTTTTTCCTTTTTGGAAATTGTTGGAAATAAAGTCTGAAAGTAGTCGAAAATTTTTCTTATGATTACAAAAATCAGACGTGAAAATACAACCTTTGATTATAAATAATTTACAAGAAAGTCATTTCTTTACTGGTTACAGATAAATAATTTGTTTAATAATGTCGAGTCTGTTAATTTTTATCTCTTTTGATTTTGAGATAATAGTTATTAATTGTGCTTTTGCTTCGTCAAGTTTCATATTTTGAAATTAGAGCGGCATCGTTTCCTTTCTGAATTGCCCTTTGTTTCATGATAGAGATGTTAGTGAATTTTAGTGCGGCAAGTTGGCAACACTTTGAGCCAAATGCCTGTGTTCCAGTGCTTAAGCGTTCACGTCAAGTTAGTGCGATGAGTGCGTGCAAGTGAATTAATCAATGACGGTGCTATAGCAAGTGCCTAATGCTAACCAAGTATTGCCACTGTTATGTGTTAAGTTGATAAGTTTTAATATGTGACTACCATGGCATCTGTAAAAGTCGCTGTACGGGTTCGCCCGTTCAATCAAAGGTATATTCTTTTTTTTTCTGTTCAGTCCGTTCAGATAAACGTTTCTTCATTACCGATTTAAACCACCAGTATCTCTAATTTCAACTGATGCAGTAGAGTATTAGATTTGTCTGTAAAACTTATTTTTTCCTGTCCCCAGAGAGCAAGATATGGATGCCAAACTTATTATTCAGATGGATGGGAAGAAAACAAGAATACTAAATACAAAGGTATGCGAGTCTCTTGACATTATTTTCATAATTAACGCGAAAATATCTCGATGTTCGATTTTATCAAACAACTGCCACTTAAATTTCCTTATTCTTTACCCACCACTATCACAATTCGTTTGAGGAAATATCAACTTATTATGCCACTGCCATGTAAAATATTTGTTTATGATTTAAAATCAAATGAAGATAGTATTTTTTATTAACAGACGAAGTCTGTAGATGCATTGGGAAAAAAAGAGGACTCGATAACGAAAAATAGATTTTTTGCTGAAAAGTTGAAAAAGGTGAAAGAAAGAGTTGGTTTTGTTCATAATTTATTTTCTACTTCACTTTTCTCATCAGCAAAATTTCAGCTAAACGTACCCTGGGAGATTAAGACAACAAGAAACGTTCAGTATGTACGATAAATGTATCAGCATAGGTATCAGACAGGAAAGCTTATTTAGAAATGAATTATCGACAACTATGTAAGAAACCTGAAAATATACAGGGGATAATCGAACATTACGTAATATTTGTAATGAATCTGATAAAAAATCTTTTGGCTCTGCGGGCATAGATAACTAAACAATAGATCTATATTGAGTAATATTTAGATTTAGATATCTGTCAAACTGTTAATGCTTCTTGTATGTAAATGGTTTGTTGTGGTAATCAGTCGTAAGACTGGTTTAAGGCAACCTTCCATAACCACCCATTCTGTGCAAGCCTTTTCCTTTCTGCATAGCTACCACATCATCCATAATCTGCTAACTGTATTCCATCCTTGTCCCCCTCTTCTGTTATTACCCCTCACGCTTCCTTCTAAAGCTAATTTTATAACATCCTCATGTCTCAAAATGTGACCTATTAATTTTTTCTTTCTCTTAGTCAACGTCCACCATATTGTTCTCACTTCTTATTCTGCTTATAACTTCATGGTTAGTTACCCTATCCACCATCTGATTTTCAGCATTTTATGGTGCCACATTTCAAAAACTTCTATATGTTTTTGCTATCTGCAACTCCTACCATCCACATATCACACACATATAATGCCACACTCTATAAAAAACACTTTATTAATCCTCACGTCGTACTGTTCCTCCAGGGTCTCGTTCATGCCATTTATTATGGTTTCCAAGTTTTCTTCTGACTCTCCTAATACCACAATATTAATTAGTAATCTAAGCATTTTGTTTATCTTAGAAAATAATTTTCAGGATCTATTCTGTAACATCTGCCGCAATATTAAAGCTCAAAAGTGGGATTTTTGGAACGTCTACTCTGACGAACGGCTGCCTTCTGCGAAAAGACTAGTATTTCAGTCAGGAATGCATATTTTGAACTGAAATTTTTCATATGTTCATCTAAGGCCTCATAGTAGAAACTGTAAAAATTTCATCAAAATCGGAAGTCGTCGCACGGTGATCGGTTCTGAAAATTAAGCCATGGAATAACCCATTTCCGATTTTTGAAGTGAAAAAAAATAAGGAGAGAAAAAAACATTCATTTTATTTTTTCATGTGGTAATGTACATCTTTTGAATAATAAAAAACTTTTATCTTTATCATTTTCTTCACGATATTCCACTTCGCGTGGAAGTTCATATTTCATTAAAAAATCATTTCACCACTTCAGAATTGTTTTCAGACAATTATAGATAGTTTATAGTTGCAATAATTTTTATGGCTTCCTTGCCTATTGAAGTATTCTAATAAAAAATTTCATTAACATTGGTTGGTAAATAAGGAAGGTATAATTTATTTTCTATGGAAGAACAAATTGCATTTCCCCCGCCGATCGATAAAAAACACGCGAATTCAAATACTTTAACAGGCTGTAAAACAAAAACCATTTGTGATACAGCAGAAATATTCTGTATATTTACTTATATCCATGAAAGGAACAAACATGCCAAGTTTCACTAAAATCTGAGATCATGGGTGTCGAATCGTATTTTTTTTGGTTGATTTGACATTGAATGACCCAATATCATCAGATAACCAAAGGGTTTTTATTTCCTTTTCATGCAGTAAGATCCCTTTTCCATATTCATTTTAACTTCATTCATCGTCTTTTCTCTTAAACAGCTTGGGCGACAGACTGCATCCTTGTCTTACTCCTTTCTTGATTTCTGCTTTCGTTTCTTGCCTTTCAATTCTCATTACTGCTGACTGCCATCTGTAGTGGTTATGGATATTATGAAATTAATTATAAATAAACCAAGACAACGATTTTCACTGTCAATTTTTTTCTTATATTTAAAATTAAAGGATTCAGTTCCTCACCGCAAAATGCCTTCTTTACTTTTCCCAGTCTTGCTTTGAAAAGCCGTTTCTGCGTGTTGTGGTTCTCGAATACGAATGAACAATTTTGTTAATCCAACCACAGTACAAGTTTCTCGCCATATGTCATTTAATACCCGATATCTACCATTCCACGTTTTCTGTTCGATTAGTTACTATTGAGTTGATTGACGAAAATGCTCTTTTCATCAGCTGGAACTAATGCTTGATCAAATTATTGCTTTCAGTTCCGGAGATATAGAATGCAACTTAAGAGTGCAGTGGAGTATCTGTAAATCTTATTCTTTCTTGGACCGTTTTCCTCCGGAAGAAGGAAATATAGAAATATAGTTTTTCGGAATAATCAAACAGTACGCCTTATACTTTTGTTTTCTATTAATGTAATACTTGCACCTATTGCTTATCTAATAAACTTCTAACGTCCTGTCAACTGTTTTATTTGAGGCCAAATTCTATCAAATTTTGGAAACAGCCTATAAATAACATTGGCAACTCTTCACATGCCGTGTTGCGAACTGCAATAAATCATTACGTGGCTGTAGCTGGTACCCAGTTTGTTAATTGGGCTGGACTACGCACCACGAGAGCCATCGAAGGCAGTCTGCAAAGACGCTTGATTCATTACGTAAGAAACACTTTCTCCTGCAAGCCTCTTACTCTTGTAGTATATAATTAAGTGCTGCCGATGGCCGAGTTAAATTCCTTGGATGCTTCGGGAGTTTCCATTGGGTTTCGACTTTGAGGACTGTTAATTTATTCCCCGGCCAATGGCAATTCCATTGTAAATCCATCAATCCACTATCAAAAGTATTAAAAATTCTTGGAATGACGTTCAGTGCGCATTTAAATGAGTCTCTCAAAATAATTTCATCATTTTTTATTCTGTTTACACTACTTAAATTTGCATTTGGCCTGTTATTGTGTGTACGCGAATAAACATACGTTCTTCTTTGTCTCTCACTCCGACCCGTAAATATACATCGTCGAGGCATAGTGGAATTGCGAAGACCTGAATGAATAAATAATTATCAAGCTGTATCTCACTAATGTATAAACCACAAATATACAACGTAACACGTTTTATGTATTTCATTTAGAATAATGTATTTGTAATACTTGAACCATATGTATACTCAATGAGACTCTTTGACCAGAGTCATTTACGTGTCTGACATTCACTAACAGCGTAAACAATGTATGTTTAAAAAAATTAATTTAATGAATTTATAACATATTATGCACTCCTTCTCTATGTGAACTTTAACTATGCCAAATCTCTAACTCCTCCGACCGTGCAATGTGCTTAAAAAGGGGTACAAGGTTTGCCTAGTCTCATTAGCCTGAAATTGAGCTGTCGGTGTTTTAACTTACTCTATACTAAATGTTTACTTAATTCGCGACTAGAAACTTTAAGCACACTGGTTTACAGTTACCTCGAATCAAACTAATGACTTCTCTTTGCGATTGCAATTAATGTATCGTCAGCCTGATATTGCGGGTTTGTTGTGCCCGGTGCAAAAGCGGATCAAATATCGAATGTTACTTTTGAACTTGTATCGTGTGATTTGTTATGCTATTAAGTTGCTGCATTCTCAGAGTTATTCAATATTAGTAGAACTGGTTCCGTCTTCCATGTAAGCTAGAATTTATTGTATTTAATTACCTTTCAGTTGAATATTTTACTTTATATGCGGTTTATATTAACCTGTAGCTAACTATGGTAAACATTAATTTTTGAAGAATCCTGTTACCCTCTTAAGTAACGGAACAATTTAGCTGAATTTTCTGATGTCTGTAGTTTTGATGAATTTTCTCAGTATTAAAAAAAATTTTATATACCGGAATAATTGTTTCATATAGATTTAAGGAATTACACTGCCTTTGGATTTAAATTCGAATACACTTAAAAGTTCTTTTCCCCTGTGCGCTTAATGACATTTTCTTGTCGGGACGAAATACTGGGCTTTTGAATATAATCCTAAAGAAACGCTTGCATGTTCCTATTCGTTCACTACATGTCTGTCGTGAATAAAGATTTTGATATTTAGTTTAAAATTGTATAGAAATGAATAAAACAGCCATTTTACAGACAATTAATATTTTTTTCTTGAACTACAACAAAGTTCGTCCAAATATTTGGGTATTCATCAGGAAAGGAGACAAAAAAATTCTTGAGATTTTAAGTTTTAGGAAATGTATGCACATATGTTACTAAAAAGTAGGGGTCCAAATTTAAACTTTTGCGTCGTGGGATGCATCCATTAACAGTTACAACAGAATTTAGAACCTTTTTACGTGACGAAGTCCTAAATTTGTGGGCTCCATGCGACTTTTATCTGTATCCTTAGGTCAAATCTGTATTAAAAGAAACAAGATTTCGGTGATAATTACTAAAAATTTATTAATTCAATTTTTTATAGTAAGTCTCGTTATTTTATAGCCACACCTCGTATTTAGAGAGCGCCATGGAAAACCGTACTTGCATAAGCTGGTGTTCTATCCAGATACGCTTCAACATTGCCGTATCCTCGACTGTGTAAGACCGTGGTTATTCAGTGGTGAGGATGAACCGGGGATTTGACACGTGTGAGCGCATATGAACGTTCTTTCCAAGGTCCCAAATTGCAGTGAGTTGCTTTCGTGTAGCTGCACGGACGTCAGTTGTGCTAAAATCAGTAGGACGGTGCTGTTTCGAAGAAACCGGATTCGCGACTTGGTTGAGAGATTAACCAAGAACGAATTGCGTCATCGACTGGTCTTGGCCGTCGGCCGTACGCTATGGGTTAAACATGTTGCCGTGACTCACATTTATCTGATGCGAGGGCCGCTACTTTCTTTACGGTTTAGTCTTTGTACTCGGGACATGCTCCAGAACGCTTCTTTACATCCAAGATCAGGGGCAATGTGTTCCAGACCGACATATGTTTTGTCGCTTCACGAAGTAGTTCAAATTATAAAACCCACCATTAATTTATTACGTTTCAGTGGCGTCGGAAAAATTATCAATCTTTGAATGAACAATCGGGTATCCTAAAGGAGAATTTCTACGTCACATGATAGGAATTTCGCAGGTAATGTTATTGTGTTCCTCGACACACTGAAGTACTGGCTAAATATTTACATATTAGCTTTAGTTTTATGAATCGAGAATGTGTTTTCACAGCCCATCTGTTGTAACTAGGGATGTTTTTTAACGTAAATGGAAGAGGAGCTTTCTAACCTCTGCTTTCTAATTCCAGAACCACGCAGTCACGACGAAGTTTTCGAACCCGATATCAGATTAGTGTTCACGGCTTTTTTACAAACGGACCCGAGTCGCCTTCATGAATGGAGATTTTCAGCGCATTTCGTACTCTAGTAATGAGTGTACGTGGGTTGTAAGCTTCAGAGGTTGTTTGTTCTCTATAACTATAGAATACTATTAAACTATTAAACAGTTCTCTCTAACTCCCGTCCCTCCTTCCCGTCTCCAGTGGATTAACATCTGTTTTATTTGTCGGCAGGAAAGACGCTTCTTGAAATCCGTGAACCATCAAACGTAATAAGTTGATAACGTGGTACTAAGTTGTCTTGATTTTCAATGTCTGCGGACGAACGGTTTAATGTAAGAACTTTTTCTCGTCCACATTTCCTTTGGCTGTCATTTTTCACAGTAAAATTCTCATAATTGTTTTAACCAAATTCTATTTTACGCTTCCTATGCATTTTTTGTTACTTCAGAAATTGTTCAATAACATCATCTTCATTGTCTCCTTGTCTGCCATTGGAAAACAATACTATTTTGGATGTGGACTAGGGTAAGTTAATAATTTCAAATAATGATGAAAAAGGCCCAGTTGTAGTCTTCTAAATATTTTGTTTCGTATAAGCTTTCGGATACATCTGAAACTAAAAATGGGAAACATACCGACACGTGATCACAGTAACATTCTATTGACTGTTGGAAAAGAAACGTAATATGTCTACCGACCTGTATATATATAATGTGATCTATTTTTAATTTCAGATATGTCTGAAAGCTTATACGGAGCAAAATATTTGGAGGACTACAACCAGGTTTTTTCATCATTATTTGAAACCCGAGCAATAAGTAGAAGTTGCGGTTCGCCTGTAGCCCAAGCAAGTGAATAAGATCAGCTTTATTTCCAATAGGCTCGTGCTTCCGTCTCGCTAATAACTACGTACGCTTGCATTCCCAATTCCATCTTTACCACCAGAAGTTTCATATTATTTGTCTTAATATCCTATACTCAAGACTCTGACACGGTTTATTTGTGTACACCCCCCCCCCCCCACAACAGTTTAAAGATTTCAGTGTCACTAAACCGAAAAGAAAAAACCGCGAAGAGGGCACGTTAAAAGTTTACAAGGATTTTTTTCATCATATTAGGAATCATTAGTATGGAAGAGCTTCTCGTATTGAGTTGGCCTTTTTTTTAGAGGGAAAGCTTCATTCCCGTCCTAAAAGTATTTTGAAATTTACAGTTTGTCAGGAAGGAAATAGATTTTTGTATTTTAGTTGTATGAAATTTCAATTCTGACTTAAATGGAACTCTTCTGAGTATTATTTTAATAACAGCACAAGTTTCTTAGTTCACACTCAATGGAATTACAAACCGGATTCTGTGTGATGCGAGGCAGTGACTTACCACACGAGGTTGGCTATGCAATTATTATTTAATCTTTATTTACAAGTCGCATCAGTCGTTTTGGTCATTAGTGACAGTCAATATTTGTTAAATTTACTAACTATATAAATTAATTGACATTGACTTATATTTACATATTATATTTTTTCAAGAAGTTCTGTTCCGATTGTGAATTCTATGAGGTCCCGGCAGGCTTGGCTGGAGCAACTGAAACCTTTCGTGTGTAATGCGTGAATTTTTAAATTCTAAATAAAGACAATTTCTTAAGTTCATATAAAAAATTAATTTATTTAGAAAAATTTATGTCATAAATTTTAGGTCCATTAAAATTACCACAGCTAGCTTAAATTGCATTTTTTGTTAAGACTATCTACTAAAGAGTCATTTTTGGGATTTTCGTGCAGCAGTAAAATCTTCATTATGAATTTTTCTTGATATTGGATCGTTTGTGAGGCGGCTCCTCCATCAGCACAGAAATTAGGGTTCTCGTATTACTTCACACATAGTTCGTACGTGGGGTCCTTTGAGAGAATTTTGGCGCCGGTCGCTACGTAGACGGGTGGGAGCCACTTTGCTGCATCCTGCCGTCCGTTTTCTTTCCTCGATTCCAGGGAATTATGCGAATGGACTTCCACCTGCGGCTGACTTCTGTAATATTGTGGCCAGACTCTGTTAGCCGCCGTGGTCCAACCACCAAATTCACTCCTCTCAAGGTTCTTCTTCCGAAATAATTTCCCAATTGGCTTTTTTTATTCCTCCAGGATTATTTTCCAACTGCACCCTCTCTCATTTCCTCGCCACCTTCCTGCTTCCAAACGTCATTCCCGAATGCCTAGTTTCTTCATCTTCACCTCTCATTCTCCACCATGGAGGTGGATCACACGACCCCCAGCCCCCATCAAATATCCAGCTTGGCCCCGCGGTTTTATACATACTCCGTGGAGGCAGATACAACCATAGAAATTTCCAATGTGAATGACCTGGGCTCAGGTAACGTCTGAAAATTCCCAAAGCTGCGAATTTCACACGCCCAGTTCGCCGATGCCTTGTCGTCGCCTTGTTTGTTATTTCCGTCGGGCTTAGTTGTTATTCCCGCCTGATTATAATCATATTGTGTCGAGTATTGCCATAGATGGAAATAAAATGGCAATCGCCACCTTAATTCATTACAATCTTCTAATTTTTCCTAACCGCTTTAATGTTAGGGCATTCAAAAATCAGATTTGTGAATGATAACAGTATGGTACAATGATGACAGATTGTAGGGGGATCTCTGGAAAATAAGACCAAATGACTTAAGTTTGAATTAACCGTTCTCAATCTTGATAGCACCAGTCTTCTTCTATACTTCTTAGTGTGAATTATTTTTTTAGAATCACAGCCAAGTTTTTGTCTCATTTAGTTTTCTCCTCATTTACGTAATTATTGAATGTTCCAAGTTCAGTAAAAAAGGAGCTATAAGACGTGACTTGAAACTGTTTCCAATTCCGCTTCCTTGTATCTCAGGAAGGGAAGTTAAAATAGAATCGTTTCCTGGCCTTGAGAGGACCAGAGACTTCTGTGTGACCCTGTAATTCTAAAAATGAATACTTCGAAATGAACTAAACTCTATCGTATCCAGTGACGTTTAAATCATTAACCGTAACTCTTATAATGTAAGAGGGAATAAAACAAAATATCAACACGCGAAATTTGAAAGATTTGCGCTTTTTATGATGTACAATAAAAAATCGCGTCCTTGGTAACTTTTCCCGTCGTTGCATCGACGGGACTGAGAAGGTTTTATATATCTACATACTTAATCAGGGTTGAGCAACATTTATGGAAGAAATGGCCAACTATAAATTTAAAAACGTTACGCGTGCCGCAGATTAGAACAATAACTGAAATAAGTCGACTCAAAAAATCTGTTCATTATCAAAATGAACAAATCGACCTTAACATAAAGAAAAATAAATAAATAACTATGGAAATACTCTACATAAAACAGTACTGATAATTACTAACGTAAAAAGTCTTAAATAAATTTTAATAAAAATTTAGTATTGCTTCATTGCAACCAATTGCCCTACATTTACAGATATGTATGGTAGATATTGCAGATATTTACTTTGATCGGTTGTGGCTTTTAATTATTTTCATTGCAGAAAATAACTATTCCCAAGCGTAATTACTTCCAAAAAGTGTCATGAAATGAATTGGAAGCCTTACTAATTTTGGAAAAACTTTTCGTAAAAATTTGTTCGCTGTGCAGCGTCGTATTTTTTTTCGCTTGTCATATCATTGTATGATAAATACATATATATTTATTTGTGTCTGTTGTTTATTTTGTAATTTACACATTTAATTTCAAACCAGTTAGGGAAACGCGTAGAATGTATATTTAAAAAGGCAACACTAAATAATTAATGCATTGTAAAGCACATCGTTAACGGAGAAAGTGCCACATAAAAACAGAAAATGATCTTTGACTTTTGAAAAAACATCAATCTTTAATAAAACCAATAAAAAATTATTTGATTTTAAATGTTACAACCTTAATTTCATTAACATCAAACAGGATACGACTGACCTTATCAAAATCTATGAATTTTTACTACAGAATTTCTGGCACGCGTTGTCTTTGCTTTTTGTATCTTTTTATCTCATATTTGCTTTCTATCTTCAGTTTGTCAACCAGTGTTTGACAAATTCGTCCAGACGGGTCGAAAGGTAACACAATTTTAAGTTTTAAAAAAAGGTGTTAATAAATGTTAGTCTGCAATCAAGGTTAATCCAGACGTTAATTCTCAGATGTTACGAAAAATAATTGTGCGACCGTCATCGAATGGCTAAAACGTGCTACCAACGTTGGTTTGTCGATTTAATAATGCACTTATGAATACATTTAATTGGGGGAGTGACTGAATTGGGAAAGAAAATAATTTATTGTATACGATATGGCTGTTTATTTACAGAAATTATATAGATATATTTAAATATTATAAATAATAAATATTAATTTTAAATATTAAGTTGCATTGGTTGCAACCCAAACTCTAAAATACATTAACTGAAAAGTACACATACAACCAAGAAGAAAATACTGTAGGATATATAAGAACTATATATATGAAATAATTTTCTTACAGAGATGTGGGGATATAATCCACGAAACAATTCAAAAGTGCTGTTAAAAAACGTTTAATATTAATATTTAGAGCTAAAATTGTCTATTACAAATTATCTTCTGTATTATATGAATTTTGTTTAGAATTGCTTTATTCCTTGTAATATGCTACATTTCCACTGGGATTACCCTAACATGAGAAACTTGGCCAATCCCTCGTTCGTCAGCGGCAGATGCAGGTCAATAATGTCATGCTCACTTATTTATGCCGCTTCTATCGATTGACCAAGATGTCTAGATGCATTTGAGGTGGCGGTGACTGGACGAATTTTTGGCTGATGAATATTCTCTTGTGTTGGTATCGTAAGTTAGCGTTAGGGAAATAAGGTCGTAACTTGATGACGTATGACGCCAATGACCAAGCTGCATTCAGAAGCCTCCACTTCAGTGTCGTGTAGATTTAAACGTACATTATTTAATATATGTCGCAGTATCAAATAAATAAAGAAATAAGGATAAAATTATTCAATAAAATAGATTTTTTTTGTAAAATGTAAATAATTGTTATGCGGTCGTAAATCAAGCACAAACTTATCGAAAGCGTAAAATATTTTTTTAATTCGATAAGGATTTACAAATATTTAAGTTACTTACCCTATAAATTTCAAATTCCTCGGCCCTCGGTACCTGAATGGCAATGACCCCACAGGTTCCCAAGCTCAAGTTATTAGAAATAAAATAAACGTAATAACCCCCAATTAATTTCATAATACAATACTCGCAATTCAGCTAGATTCCAATATAAACAAATGTTTGACAACATTAATATTCTATTATCAAAATTCATTGGTCTATTCCACAATTTTTTAAGTTTAGTATTTTTTTCCGAAATAATTCTGAATATCTCTTCCGAAATATTATACAGATATTTTTGTAACGAAAATTGTCTCTCCTCGTTCCATTATTCCCCGGCGTGAAGAATATTGAGAGGGATTTTCCATTTATTTTGCAAACGTATAACTAATAACTTTTTAATTTTTTTTCCAATTGAAGTTAAACTCTCTTTTTATACATTTTTAATGTAACAAATTGATTCAACTGTTATGTGAAATTTTTTAGAATGTAATCAAAAAATAAATCCAAACAATTTTTTTATTTAATTAAACCGACGTTTTGGTCACCTTACTTGGGACTTCTTCAGATAATTTCTTCAAATGATAAATTTTGAAGAACAAAAGGAACGCAATCCAAACTTGATTGCCTACAAGGACAGCTTCTATTTCAGGATATCGATTTAATTATTGGGAAAAATACGTTAATTGACTTGCTAAAGATTAAATTGACTTTCCTGTATCTGGCAGAATATTTTTAATGGTATTGTCCATTGTTTCATGAAACTTTGCTACTTCTTTACTAAACACATCACGGAAAATAGAAAAATCAGAAAATTGGGACATATTTAATATTTGTTCAGAACGGTATGACATGCACGAGGCTTTAAACCGGTGTCAATCCATATTAATTGGGATTCCTGGCAACTCTACTTCTTACGTATTTGGCTGTGTTAACCGACAGTTACCATTTGATGATTGGTCAATTCAACTTAAGTATCGACGGTGTGCTTTACCGGAATCGCACCACTTGGGTATGAGTGAGCACTTGGATGCGGATCCGCTTTCCATTCTCTTTGTTGCAGACGACGGCCTACTTGTGCAGCTAGACCCACCGATGCCGAACTCCTTTAGTCGATTCCTTTTGTTTTTTCGTGGAATCGTCGTTTACAGTGCACTCAATTAATAAGTGGTGTAAAATTGATTCTATCTGTACGAATGCAGGCAGCCTGACGATTACTGCATTGTGGAAATCGGTCAGGACCGGTACGGCAAAGAAAGCTTTGATGAGAAATAGCTAAAGCGCTTTTTTTTTTTAAAAAAAAAAGTCCTATTCCAAGGGTGAGCAATCTTTTCTTGGACGGCCGTTTTAAAAAAGTATGAAGGGTCTCAGGCAAAAACAAAAACAATTTATAGCAATATTATAGTTTTAAAAAAGAGAACGTACAAGTATGAAAGAATATCTAGTGCTTTTTTAGCAACAGGCTACATGAGAGTGATCCTGAAATAGACCACTCCATTTAATATCATAGGAAGGGAATTGAAAAGGGGGGATGTGGAAGATGGAGGAAGGTAGCCCAGGGTTGACTAGGGTCCCCGGGCTATAGTTTAAGGATCTTACCAGGTTTACACTAAAATAGATTCAGGGAAAACCCTAGAAAACCTGCATCAGGTAGGTCGGACTTTAGGGTACTATTCTAACGCCCTTCCTAATGACGGGAGAAGAGTTTGCTGTGGGGTGGCAGCATTCCCTTGTCCATGTTTCCACCAGTTTTAGGAGGCAGTTGGCCGACTGATCCAATGCGATCAGAGGACAACTCTTACCGTATGTCCAAGGTCTTTGACCCCAGTACATACACCTCCTAAAATAGATTAAGGTACCTCGGCATGTAAGAACTTTGAAAAAAAAAACAGTACGAAGCATTCCCAAAGGTGAGCCCCGCAATCAATCTGGGGAAAAATGCCAGCGATAGAAAACTCCAATAGACAGCCTTTCAATACATAATGTTGGTAATCCATGGAATAAAATAATAGTGTACAACTCTAACGAATGAAAAACTTGGGATTGACTTTCTTTTGCTAGAAGTTCAATATTTGGTGAAAGTGAGGTTGTTACGCGTAAGGAGCTTTTCAAATATGTATCGATAATTAGCAATAAGTACTGCCGAAGAAATATAGCAAATTAATTAGATTTGGTTATTTATATTTTTTAACTTGTCTGCGGGATGGTATTTTTTGCTCCAAATAATGAATTTTTATTAATTTATAAAGTATGTTGATTAGATGAATGAATACGTCTATGGTTTCCAGCCGGATTGTACAGAAAATCAGTGGCTGAAGAAGATGACTGAGCCAGTCGTACAACTCTGTAGGAAAGATTTTCGTTAACGCAATTCACCCGTAAAGAATGCGAACTTGATATGTTGATTAGTGTAAACGAGGAAACTATTCTGCGTAACTAGTTTTAACATAAATGCATATTATATAGATCTGCAACGGACTATTCTCGTTTACTTAATGAAATTGTCCTTGGAGAGGCGTTTAATTTTCCGGGATCTACTATTTGCTTCTGTATCATGTAGATTGATTCTACAATTGAAACCCACAATTTGCAGTAAAGGGGAGAACCGAAATCTTATGGCGAAACTAAGATGATTAATGTGACAACGCAGAAACGTCGCTACAGCTTGTGGTCATTAAATTTCCGTCTTCCCAAAATAGACGTCAACTGCCTGGATAAGTTGGCTTCATCGTTCTGTCAAAACCCCGCACAAAAACAGGACGATCTACATAGTTGCAGGTCGAGGCACTTGCGTAACGGAAGTTTTGTCGTGAGGCCTTTTTGTATGGCGCTTGGATTGACGGCCATCACGTGGACAACCTAGCTGGCCTATGTAACGAAAATGTTTAGTTAAATAAAAAATCTCTTGATTAACAAATAATTTGTGTGTACATAAATGATGAAAAGCTCAATATAGTAACGACAAAAATTATATTTTATTAACTTTGGCTACATACTTTCAAAAAATATTTAAAGGAGCTCTCGAAACATGTCAGTCATTTTTAAATAATATGACCAAATTAATTGAAATATTACAACTTCTTTAGGATTATACAGGGGAACTCGACATGGAACAGGACAGCTCGGTTTTTTATACTGGGTAGTGCTTGAGTCCTGTAAATACGGGAGGAACATTGTAACTAGACAAGGAAGAAGTCCCGGCAACCGAATTGTCTGCACCTTCTGAGTGAACTCTTGTTTTGGCTCCTTACATCTCTGAATTTATTATTTTTGCAGCATTTTCACAGAAGGTAATCTACAAAACTCCTCCCTTTTAACTCTTTAATTGAATATATTCGTAAAGTAGATGCCATTAGTTACCTAATGATTTAAATGAAAGTGCATTAAGGTTCGGTGAAAATGCTTAAACTAAAACTGCGTTAGGGGCGTATCGCGTTACTAATATATAAAGCAAAATGTAAAGTTTTCCTAAAAAAAAAGAATAAAAAATCTGAGACTCGCCTTGTAAGAATGAGTTATAGGATGCTGTACCCAAAAAAGAATAGATAAAGAAGAAAACGAACGGGAAAGTGGGACAAATGCTAGCAGACTGTGCAGTTTCAAAAAAATTTCTTTGCAAAAGGAAAAATTGATATTTAATTTTATTGTATTGTATTATTTGTAATTACAAAAATGCCCCGAGGGTGGGGCAGAGCGGGAAATATGTAAGCTTATTTTTAAAATCCATTAAAAATCAAAATCTTTTCTTTTAATTTATATTGATATTAGATTAACTAAATAATAGAATTAACTGTTTTATACCTTTATGAAGTGATTTTTCTTTTTCCTTAATTTTACAAAAACAATAAATGTTCCGTTCCGCCCAGACTTCCCCTATTATGAAAAGCAATTTTTATTATATTTTGTTTTGAAAAATCCTTAATATTCATTCATATTGTCGAATCTATTTTTGTTTCATGACTTATTAAATATATAAATTTCCGTAATTTATCGTAACTAGTCAAACTTTAGAATGCTTATACGCTCAAACATCCCTGTGCTTATCGACAACATTCCGCGACATACATCCCACGCATCATTCAAATTTTAAATTTGAATTTTTTCTCAAACTGTAAAGGTTGGCACGTGAAAAATATTTTTAAAATCGCCTAAGGAAGCCGACGCATTACGTTAAAATTAAAATAGACTTATCGTAGATCTAATTTTGTAATAAAACTTAAAGTATAATTTTTGGTTTTTATTAAAATTAAGACTGATTTAAAACGCAGTTTATTTTTCATTTGTGTAGATTTAAATTGCAATCAGGCATTCAATAAAAAAATTCATTGAAGATAAACATAATTAAAATTATAATTATAGGGCAATAAATAAACCAATTAAAGTTAGAATATGTGGGATACTAAATCGTAGACAAACTTCGAAAGTAAAAGATAAACAATAAAGTGACCAACTTTCACACATCATGTCATCAGGACGCGTTTGTGACCTTGGCGAGACGCTTTCTACGTGGTCTCCCGATGTTTACACATGTTCTTAGCTTCATTTTTCTCATCACTGAAATAAACCCTCCTCTGACTCCCACACTTACATGGCAATAAGATCTCTCGTGTTCTTATCTGCAAAGCAATCAAGTTTTGTACTTAAAAGAACACAATTGACGTCTGTAAAAAATAAAATAACACAAATATTTAACGACCGTATGACAGAAAATTACGGAAAACAATATTTAACTGTGCATAAAAGTGGACAGACGTTTCGATCAGCAGTTGTGATCTTTGACAATTCCGGAAGCCAGATTGGCAAAGATGAAAACTGTTGCTCACTTTTATGTACAAAAAAATCTTTTTTCGTAATTGACACAGGATCGTTAAATTATTTAATGTTTGTATTGTCGACTCCTATCGATTTAATACTTTCCTTACCCACTCAAATGTTGACTGTATCCGCAAACAATAAAATAACCACATTCTTGACTATTTTAAGCACGTCTCTGTTTGCATAGTAAAACTTTTCTGTCCACAACTTGGGTAACTGCCAACGATTCGTAATGAATCGGACCTTTTAGCACAGTTGCTGCCTTGCCTGAAGAGGTTAAACTCGATGTGGCTTTGATCTAAGACCACTATGAACCCATAATACAAAATCTAATACGGATTTTAAATCATATTCGTTCTGTTCCTTGATACTTTTCTATCACAATATATATTTTTCCCTTTTAATAACAATAATAATTTTTTAATTGTTTTGTACAAATATATAGCTTCATTCAAAATTTCATAACAAAACTAGCTCTTTTCCCCGAACCTCAGTCAGCCTGAGTTATTGGTTTAAGGTTACATGGGTCCTCTGTCTTTATACATATTAGTACATATTTACATAAATTCACACAAAGCTGTTTTACTAAGTAACTGTAATAATAAATTCACTTAAAAACTAGACATTTGTTTAACAATAGCAATTATAAAGTTGAAAACTTCTTCCACAAAGTTGATTAAATTTTTTAAGAAACGTACGGAGCAGGCCGGGAATTCTATGGAAACAAAATAGAGTTCTTGTAAGTGATTTATATTGGATTCTAGGCAAAATATATATGGCGTCACTCTGTGCATTGATTGAGTTCTTTGCTCTTTCTTTACACCGACGGCCAAAAAACCAATCCGCACTTGTGAACTTTGCGAATTACTGGGACCGGTACAATCGAATCGGCGGGCCACAAGTACAAATCCGCCGCAAGACCTTTGCCCCCTAAGAACCGGACGAGTGTTCATGGCCGCTTTCTGTATGACACTGCTACGTTCTGCGGAGTTGTTTTATAATATGAAACGGGCAGCCGTGGTCCAAATGTTAGTCTTCCCAATTAATGTCTGTTTTTCCTGTTACCAGCAAGAGAACGAATACGAGGGTGGTTCAATAAATAACTCCTCCTATTTTTTCTCATCAAATAAGTTAGTTATGTGAAAGTTTTGATTTTGGTGCGATTGCTCAAGTATTCTTCCCAGTCCATTGCAGTATCAACTTCCTATATCACCTCTTGCGAAATGGCTGTCACTAACATACGTTTTGCTCCTGGCTGTCGAGTCCCACGCGAGAGTTGTTACGGAAATTCCACAAGTAACATCCCTTCGTGCAGAAATGCAATTCCTGGGGATTAGAGACTGCATAGGGTCGAGACATACTGACGCAATGTCCAGTTCCCTAACTTCGTATTACGAATTCATGAAGCATCAACTACCGCGCTATAAATAATTGTGAAACAAACACGTCGAATCGATCTAGGCAATGGAAAACCCGACAATAATTCCCTTTTCTTATATTTAATGAATTACTTGCTTAATTTAACGTTTACTTTATTTATTCACAACTTGTATAGGATTCATAATTATAGCACTCCCTTCTTGAAATTTTATATTACTTATCTACAAACTTGGAAACCAAATAAAATGGCATGAAAGTGGTCCTGGAGAAAGAGAGTTCGATGTGAGGATTAATAGAGGGAAAATCAAGTTAATGGAGTGTAGTATGGGAAACAGTGGAATAACAAAGGGTGTTAGATTGGGAAGGGATATTTTGCAGGAAGTTGAGGAATTCTGCTACTTGGGACGCATAATCGTTAGGGATGGTAGAAGCATACTAGACAAAGTGTAGGATAGCACTAGCAAGGAAAGCTTTCGTAAAAAGAAGAATTTACTTACGGGTAATACAAGTGTTAATATTAGGAAATCATTGCTAAAATGTTTCGTACGGAGTGTGGCGTTATATGGGTGCGAATCGTGGACGATAGGAGTTATAGAAAGGAAAATAATACAAGGCTTTGAAATGTGATGCTATAGAAAAATGTTGAAAATCAAATGGGTGGATAGAATCACAAACGATGATTCTAAGCAGAATGGGGAAGAGGGAAGAGATCTTGTAAAATTAACATTAGAGGAAAGTGTGTGAGGTAAGAACAGAAGGGGATGCCAAGGATGGCGTACGCTGAGCAGTTTGGAGGATGTAAAATGTGGTAGCTATGGTGTTACGAAGAGGCTTGCGAAAGATAGATTAGCAGGAGGGTTTCATCAGACGAGTTTTAAGCCTGAAAACCATAACAACGTCTACTAATGATTACACAGCGTTGCCACAAAGTTATGTATAACATATCTTATTACTTCATTTACAAGCAGTGTCTGTCGTTTCTTTGGCAACTTTCATGCCGTTAATCTCTCTTAATATTAAAGTCGTCGATTGCGTAGCATAACCTCATTAAATCCAGTTCGTTTAAAAGTTCTCGGTGCGACTCAAATTTATCGTACGATTCATTAATTCTGTGGCTCATGTATTGAACTGGAATAGAAAATGAACTAGTGAAGTTTCGTTTAAAGCCGGCGCCACATGATGTTACGAACTCCGTGGTTGGAGGCATCGTGTGTCCGATCCGACAACTACGAGTGACGAGCGGCCAACATTGGCGTTCCAACGTTGTCGGTCTTTGAACCCCAGTCAAAGGGGTTTTCTCTTCACTCGGCGACTCACTTGGGAGCCATTGGGTACACTGCCACACGATTCCTCCAACCCAGTGAAATCAGTTCATCAAGTTTTGTTAATATATTCGTATCGGTGATTTGTGCTTTCACAATTATGTTTTCATTACAGAATAATTTATATATTTTTAATAATATTTATTAAAGAATTAGTATTTTTGAGCAACTAAAAGTTTATAAAATAATGAGTTTTAATAAATTTTTTTTTAAAAATGCTGTTTTAATTGAAATTACACACTTAAATAAGGGAAAAGCCAATATACAATACTGAAATGAGAATACATTTCGTCCTTCAAATTTAGTTATTTAAATAAAATAATATGAAAAGTTATTTTCTCCCAGAATGTCCCTCGCCGAAATAAGTGAAAATATCATTTAGCCTCGGAAGTAAAAACGAAAACTTATTGTATTATTTTATTTAAATAACTGAGGTCACTAAAATTAGGGGAACGGAACGAATTCTAATTAAATTTTTACAATTTCGACTTTGGCCACACTTTGCTTTTTATTTACAATATTAAGTGAGATAATATTATTAATTTATTTATAATAATTAAATTAGTAATAGTTTTTGTAGGAATTTTTTATATTTTAATCTCTCTTACACATGCTTTCCTTTTTCCGCGGTTATAAATAACGCATTTTGGCTACCTTGCTCTACGAGAGGAGGGAAGGGCGCTGCGGGAGTTTTCTCGTAGACGCTTCAGCCCAGAGTGACTGCGGGGCTTACCTGATCATGTCGGGGATGCCTCGCACTCTCTCTGGGTATTTTTTATCAAAGTTCTCATATGCCGAGACACCTTCACCTATTTTAGGAGGTATATGTACTGGGGTCAAAGACCTTGGGCATATGGCAAGAGTTGTCCGCTGATCCCATTGGATCAGTCGGCCAATTGCCCCCTGAAATTGGTGGAGACACGGAGAAGGGAATGCTGCGTCCCCACAGCAAACTCGTCTCCCGTCATTCGGAAGGGCGTGAGAATAGTACCCAATGCCCGACCTACCTGATGCAGGTTTTCTAGGGTTTTCCCTGCATCTCTTTAGGTGAAACACCGGGTAGGATCCTTAAACCATAGCCCGGGGGCCCTAATTAACCCTTGGCTACCTTGCTCTACCTTCCGCATCCCCCCTTTTCAATTCCCTTCCTATGCTATTAAAGGGGAGTTGCCTGTTTCAGGATCACCCTCATGTAGCCTGTTAACCAAAAAAAACTATTAATAATAAAAAAAATAAAATAAAAATCTTCTAGTCTTTGTTTTATTCGTTAAGATGCGTGACTTTACTGTAGAATGGATAACAACACGTCAATAATCTTTGGAAGCAAGAAAAGAAAATTACTGTTGCGGCAGAAGCAACAACAACATACTCAATTTTAAACACAATTTTCTGGTTTAAAGTTTAAAATAAATAGAAATACGACCAATAAGTCAGTAATTAATTTTATTACAACGTTTCTTCCAACTTTGTATACTTCTGCAGGTAAGTTATTAAATGGTTGATCTATTTACTTTAGAGGAATCTGGTGTCGTGACCATCTCTCGCAACAGTTACGGTCGAAATTATGAAACGTTGTATGTGTTAATTAAATAGTAATAAAATTAATTGCTGACTTATTGGCCGTAGTTTTATTTATCGTCCATTTTATTTTGTATATAACATTCCCACCTAAGATAATATTGAACCAACGTTTGAATCGAATGTATTGGATCAAACATTCACTCCACCGTGTAGCAAGGCACTTGCCACTACTAATCGTCTATATTCTACTCAAAATTGCAGGCAAACATTTGAGTGAAACGTTCACTGCATCGTGTGGCGCCGGCTTTATCGGAGATCTAATGTTCGGGAATTTATCATAAATTATTTAAGTTTTATATTCCACTTCTAATAATCACGCCCATTCACCCAATATTATTTGGATGAGAATATTAAGCCAATATGGCACTCATCAAATATCAAAATAGTTTTTCTGATGCTGAGTCATGGAACATATCCCTTGTTTTTATTCAATAAGTTAATATTTTTTTATCTGCCAGTCGTCAAGTCTTTGCTTCTTTATTCGTTTTACAGATTTTTTTAAAGTCTTGAGTACATATATGTAGTGGGTGGGGGAGAGGAATTGGCATACGTTAATTCCTTATGTACGGGATATGCTTACTATATTTCCCCCTGAACGCTGCTGTATATTTGCATATAGGAAGCGAAGCCTGGAAAGTGAACCTGGGCTTGGAAAATTTGGCTTAAATGCTAAGCCTCGAAAGGATTCTCCAACGTCGCGAAGACGCTGCTCACGACACCTTCCTTATTCGCGATCCTTCGCACGTGCAGGGAATAACGGGCGACTCGTACTTCAACGGCCCCTCAATAATTGCTTTCGTTATGCAAACGCTTATTTACGTCGCAAATCACGCCTTCCATCCCCCAACGGATCTTCTTTAAAACCTCCGTGTTAATCGACAATGGCGCTGTTGTACCGCGTTAGCGTTTCGGATACGTAATTGTGATTGGAATTTCGTCGACGAAAATTATATAATTAGCTTAACATTGAATAATTCTTATTATTTGGATATCTTCAACTAGAAAAAAATATTCTCGCACTCAACTTATGGGAAAGCCGGGAAATTTCAGTGTTTGGAGCGTATTACAGTTTTCACGTTGTAGTTTGTCATACATTTTTTCCATTCCTAAGCTATTTTATTCCAAATAGGACAGATTCAATACAGTTTGTTCATTTGAACTTTTTAAAAAGCTCTACCTAGTAGACTTCTTGGTCGTCTACGATACCCAGCCGTCCATTTTATCTCCTCACTATGTTAGCTGTCATTTCATATTTCCTTTAAGTTTGCACGAAGTCTTTACTTCTCATGAAATCATGCTTTAGAGGTCTTCCGGAATCCATTCCAAAGTGAATCTTCTGTAATAATTTATTATTGCTCCCGACGAAATATTTTATACATTTATTGTTTTGTGTGTTGTATTTTTATTAAAACGTAATAACAAGGAAATGTATGTCATGAAAATTACATCCACCATTTAAATTTAAAAGAAGATTTTAGTATATATTAATGATAATATCACATGTCGTTCCATTACTCACAAAATCAAGAGTATAAACTGTTAAATTTTAAAAGGTGATCATCGCACAAACCTGGCGGACGAAGAATTGTTAAATTTTATATCTCTTCTTATAGTAATTTATTATCGTTTCGGGTGATGAGGTTGCAATGAAAGGAAGCAACATCGTGATGATGTAAGTGCAGTGTAGGATAGCACAGCGAGGAAGGCTTTCGCAAAAAAAATAGGAATTTACTTATGGGTAATATGTATTATGAAATCATTGCTAAAATGGTTCATATGCGAAACGTGGACGGTAGGAGTTGCAGATAGGACAAGAATAGAATCTTTCGAAATGTGGTGCTATAGGAGAATGTTGAAAATCAGATGGGTGGATAGAATAACTAACCAGGAAGTTCTAAGCAGAATAAGACAAGAGAGAAAAATATGGAGGACTTGGTATGAACAGAAGAGGGAGGCCAAAGGTAGAATACACTAAGCAGATTAGGGATGAGGTATATTGTGGGATGTGGTAGATATGTTGAAATGAAAAGCATGAAGGGTGGCATCAGACCAGTCTAAGAAATGATTACAACAACAACCTTTCTTTAAAAAAACATTATAAGTTTACTCATTATATACATTGAATATAACTGTAAATTAAGAAATAATGAATTAATGTTATAGATTTACATAAAATACAAAGAATGACCCACACGAATTGAGTCGTTTCGTTCCAAACGTTCAAGACCCTTTAAGTTCATCAATTAAAATATTAAAAACTTCCGAACAAAAAACAATTTCTGAAATTTCACCATTCTTTGTATTTTATTTATAATTTTAATTCTGATTAATTTAATTGCATTCCTTATACATTTACATTTATTGATTTTATATTTTGTCGTCGTTAAAAGTTAATAACAAGAACATATATCAAAAGAATTATATTCGCTATTTAATTTTAAATTTGCATTTAATAAGAAAAATTTTGTACGTGCTAATGACAATAGCACGACGTGACCTTTCTTTCATTGGAATCTCCTTAGGTGCAATTATAATTAATGTATTTCCTGAAGTAAATAGTTTATATTTCACTGAAATGATTCCCATAAAAGAAAGTACACCTCGTGCTAATTTTTTCTCGTGAAATTTAATTTCTGACCATTTAGGCTGTTGTACAAATATATTTTATAAGGTCAGATGTGTTAAATTTAGAATTGATATATTCAGTGTTAATATCTGGACTCAATTTATTTTATTTTGCTCTGGTCATTTGCGACTTCTTATTTTCCCGGTTACTAATAATTTAACGGCGGGGGGTTCCCAGTATGGGATTGGAACCGCGACCTGTGTGACTCTGACCACAGGAGGTCGGCTAATTATCTGTTGGAGTATATTACAAATTTAGACGGTAGTTCATCTTCGTCGATAGACATTGACCTATGGGCTATTTTGTATAACTTCGACAGGAACAGGTTGATGATTGTTTCTAGTAGCAATACTCAATTTTTTTTTTAAAAAATTATATTTTCGAGTTCTTTTCTTCAAATACCAACTTTCAACATAATTGCTGAATTATTTCCTTTTCTATTACTCTGACGCGACCTAACACTTCCACCGTCACATTGTGACTTCCAAATTCCCCTAGTTCGAAGGTTCTCGCAGACAATTTCCCAGACTTAATTTGAATACAAGTGCCGACAAGGACTTGTAAGGTATACAATTCTGTTCGCAACCTAATTATGTTCGCTGACCTTGGCGTTTCGTTCATAACATTTGGAGACTTCTGTCCGTGAAATGATTTTTTCCCCACACGTAGACCACACCTGAAAAATTGTCAACACAATACAAAAACGTGACTTAAATTTCTTCTCTACAGCTTCCCGAGTTTTGTGCACTACCTTAAGAATCTCCTACTTATGTTTCTGCGCAATGCAAATCGTTATCTTGAATTAAGGACAGTAGCGCTCTGTAGGCGTTTGTGGTTTGATTTTATTGTCCCATCAGTGGTAAAGAGTTTACAAACAGCCCCGAATGTTTGGGGAACCGGCAAATCTGCAGACGGATAAAAAGCTGGCTGGATTCACGAAACGCTTATTAAAATGCATGAATGGTGAGCGCTATAGGAATTAACTCATTATTTGTAAACGTAGCTGTAGGTAATGATTTATTGCAACATTACGGCGCTACACGTCACACGGCGTAGGTTTAAAATTGTTGTCACTAAACTTCCGTGACCTTTAACAAAAAGTCACCGACCTCCTGACGTAAGGGGATAACCGAAGTTACGTTCCACTATAGGTAACACCATTTATTTTCCCCGAAAATATGCAAACGAAGTGTTTAATTAATCTGTATTCGTGTATCTGTCGATTTAGTTCCGTTGTACTTACCGCAGCGTTCATAAACGAACTTAGACCTACCTACCTTTGTAGGCGACGTTGACCATTGGTATTAACAGACGAAGTTGATTTAGTAACTGAAAACTTCGCAAGTTTTGATGCTGTTGACTCTGTAGCCAGGTTTCTTTTCTAACACACCGTTTCGTATTGTTTGTGGGACTTTTCCGTGTAGAAAGGGAACAAATATTTTGACAGCGCTACTTATATGTCAACTGTTTATACTGCGCTACTTTCCTTATATACAAATTTAACTAACGATTCTTATTGTAATTTAATTATTTTCATTAAACTGCATTGATCCATTCTCCCCGTGTTTACTACGTCCTTTCTCACACACCATTTTGGTAACATTTATCACCTTACTGCCTTTCCCCTTGCCGTAGAACTCTGATCTATCTATCTCAGAATCTAACATCGTTGGTTTCTATCGAAGTGATATGAAATAGTCCCGTTTGTTTTTTGCGTGAAAAAGGACTGTATGGCCATTGATGTTTCGCGAATCTCCTAAAATGTGGTGTGATCCTGTGCCCCAAAAGTATTCCCCCGTTTTAATTAGCACAATTTTAGCATACAAATCATGAACATTAATATAACTGTGTTTGTTTTGAGAAAGAATTCCGTTTAACAAACCAAGGCGCATTAAAATATAGGTAGGGAGGCGATTGCGTGATTGTTTCCCCCCACTCCTTGAGGAACAAGTCTCTCGGAACTCCAAAAAAAGCAGCGTAAAATCAGTGCTATTTGAATCCCGTAAAACCTTTCTTATAGCAACAAAATAGAAGTTAAAGTGGATTATTTATTACCACAATAACTAAGTATTTGCATATATATACTGTAGAAATATAATTTTAAACTGAAGATTAACAAAAGTGATTGTTTTAAAATCAATATTGCAAGTTTGGTACGAAGCTATATCAACATACTTCTGAAGGAGAAGTTAAAAGTAAATATCCTGGAAATGTTGGAATAGAATATACTCTGTTTTCCTTGTATCTGAAAACAAAATATATCCTATATATACTTGGATCAATGGAGAATGAAAATGAAACACTATCATTATTTCATTGTCGTCAGTTTAAATACATGACAAAACATTTTAATGTTATTTAAATATTTTAATATAAAAACTGATTAGAATATCACTATTATCAAAAGATAATATTTATTTAAGGTTTCAACACGAAATTTCTGTAATTCTTAAGCCAGGCACGATATTCGTTAAATGTAAACAAAACCTCAATATTTTCAAAACTTAAATGTAAAAGTATTTGACTCGTTCCATATCTTCGAAGCATTGTTCACTGAAGGATCCACGGAATATGACAATGCATATATATATATATATATATATATATATCATCATTAGTGATTACTTCACCATTTTTAGGATCTTATCTTCATTGGAAGGGTTACTCGATTTGATAACACGAAGACGCACCCGAAAGCCCAAGCCCTTGCCAGGAATCGAACCTAGGTCTATCAGTCACATTATTAACCAAAACTATAGTTTAATTTTGATTTCAAATTTAGTCATTTTTCAGGAGCTTTCGGCATTGCCATAGTCATCTACAAAATTCAAAAAAAAAATTTAATTATGTGGATTTTTTAATTTATTAATATAAATAAGAATATAAAAACAAATTTGGTTTTCATGATTCCAATCTTGAAACTATTGTTCATACCCTCATTTGTCATATAATTTCTAAATATCCTCGTGGGTTGTACATGATTCCAGACTGTACTGACTTACACAGCATTTATCATGTGTTAAACCAAGCACAGTCGGCATACATCCATTGAGTATGGCAATGCCGAAAGGTCTTGAATAATGAATAAATTTGAAATCAAAATTAAACTATAGCTTTGGTTAATAATGTGACTGATAAACATAGGGAAATTACTATTATCATACTAAGTAAAAATCAGTCTTAAAAAAGTAAATTACTTGAAGAAATGAACATACTTAGTTTTGGGGACACCCTGTATTAGGTCGAAGCTGAAGTCCTTAGTGACTTTCAGTTCTCTCTGAGAAGCGCGGTTCCAATTGATAATTAGCCATTTTGTGTCAGTCGTTCCGGTTCAGTAGCCCCCACTCTTCCGGTTTGTATCTATATATTTTACTAATTAGCCTTACTTGTCTATTCGTATGGATAGAACTGCAAGGGCAAATTGTCTATGCCGCGTCTTAGAGACGAAGACGGAAACGAGCCAGAGGGGACAATTACTGCGGACCTTGAGACTGTCGTCATTTACGTAATCGTAATTAGTTTTGTCTATGTAGTTTCTAGTGGAAGTTCTATTCCTTTGTCCAAGCGGTTCGCACTTCCACGTGACCTTGGCACTGAACTCGTGACTGTGACGCCCGCTTATCGCCCAATACAGCGCAGCAATGTAACACAAACAGCTTCTAGCTATCGCTTATTACTTTGGTAACGCTGCAGGTTACCTTCTTTACGTATCTCACCGACCATTCAATGGCTACTGGGACTTGCTGTACACCACCGTTTTCTAGTCACGGCAGTCTTGATTTTCTGTAAACGGTAATTTACTACATACCAACATTGTAGGGTATGAAAAGGCAATCGAAAGTTATCATTATTGATAGAGTAGAAATTCGGGGTTCCTAACCTCGACTAAATTACTTTCCGTTGGATAAAAACAACAAGAAGGTACCGATACTTACCGAAACCATGTTCTTTTTTATTTTGAAACGACTAGATATTTATTATAGCACAAATATAAAATAAATACACGGAATTATTTTTTTTAAAATACTTGGCAAACAATTAGGATTTTTAAGTGTAGAGGTCATAGTGGAACCGACTGAAAACCCACCCCATTTTTATCTGTATAAAAGCAATGACATGTGCTATATTTACAATACGTTATTGTAAATTGCCCAAAATTAGACTTTGATATGATTTTTTTTAAAAAAAGAGTAACGTAGAATTTATATCTTGGATTTTGATTTGTAATCACCTCCTCCCTCCCCTTCCTGCACATTCTCTGTTCGTTGTTGTGGTATTCAGTCCTTAGACCAGTCTGATGCAACCGTCCATGCTAACCTATCCTGCACAAGCCTTTTCATTTCGACATAGCTAATACTTCTTAATCCGCATAACGCATTCCACCCTCTTCTGTTCATTTCCCTCTAACGTTACGTGGCCTATTAGTCTAACCCTTCTCTTGGTCAAAGCCCTCAAAATTATTTGCCCGTAGGATAAGCAATAATTAAATAAGTGTATCGCTAGAAGAAGTATTAATATTAATCTTTTAATACAAAGTAGGAACACTACGTTGCGTTCCTTCAATTTGCAACCTCATCAAGAGTGTATTTAATTTTAAATGAAAAAATACAATATGATATATATAATACAATTATTAAGATTATTAATGAATAAATTTTTTAAAAAAATTAAAAAATCGTGACCAGATTGAGACTTTGTTTTGAATACAATAAAAAAGGACAACGTTTCGGTATTTGTTTGTACATTCTTCAGGTTTTTATCCTGTGGCCAAATACTAATATTTGATATTATTTCGGTTCTTAGAAAATACGCCGATTGACTTGTTTACTTAATTTCAAAACAGTCAGATGATATGACTCTAGTAACTAATAATAATTGTAATTAAATTCCTTGTGTAATGCAAGTCTCGTCACTTTCTTATCACGTCAATGTGCGAACTTCAATCATAAGTAGCCACGTCATTCCGTAGGTATAAAGAATGAAAGCTGACAGTTAAGAAAGAGCAAATGAAGGATGTCTTAATTGAAATTATCACTCTGTATCGTCATCATCACTACTTCTGCATCTTGAAACAAAATTAAATCAGGCATCAAGTTCTATAAGATCAGTTTGGAAAAGTATCGACCGGACCGGGACTCGAACCTGAGACGTCCCGACTCCCGAACCGCTGCGAGCTCCCTCCATATTTATCTACCTAAAGCTCTGGCTCCCTTTGACTTCTATCCGGTCGATATTTTTACATCCTGTTATTCTTTAATTGTTTCATGGTCTTCAGGGCAAATTGGAAATAATTCTTATATATTTAAATTAAAAACTTGTTGAATACTAGACATTCTCCTTCTTTCACCGTAGGAAAAAAATTACGACGACTGCATGAAGATTAACTGGTGTAGCGCGTAATTTTGACGCTAACATATTTTTCCTTGCGGTATTTGTGAACCACTTGTATAAACTGCGATAGGAGTGTACAACAGACAGAAGAATCGTTGGCATCCTATTCCGGTGCAAATTGAGTTTAAATAAAAGTTATAAGAGACGGGCTATTGCCTACAGCACATACGGTTTTTAACTAGTAAGTCACAATAACCAAAAATTACGAGCGGAGCTAAAATACGCTTGATAAAACCAAGCTTGATGTAATTGCGTATAGCTTAAAGAAAGAGGTCCAAAAGTGACAAGTTTGCATCATGGACTGTGTCAAACTACAACTGTAGCCGAATAATTTGCATCAATTCAAGGAACTTAACACTAGAGGAAAGTTTAATGATGTATCTTTTTACCTGAATGGATCCCAAAATTGTGGACGAGAAGTTGATTCGAATGTACATAATAGTATTAAAAAATTCGCTTTTTGATGTATATTTGCTAATTGTTAAATATCAAATTAATTTAAATATTGACTACCAAGAAAAATTATACCAGATCTTACCAAATTTCTACAAAATCTGGAAGAGGTTTAACCAACCAAATCTTGTAAAATTTTATAATCGGTAAAAACAGAAAAATTTAAATATTCCTTGCAATGGGTGGAAGCAGTTGTATTAAATTAGAGAGCAACATTACCAAGGATTGGCGCAGAAACTATTATTATTATTTTAAAAAGAGAACATTACGTGGCAGGTTTATAAAAGTGTGCGTGTTAAGGAAACTTGGTCTGATGTCAAACAAGATGTGAAAAATAGTTTTTCTCCTAAAAAAAGTATTTAGATTTGTTGAATATGAATTAAATAGATAAAATAACGAATGAGTCTGTTACGGAAAAATCTCTTTGCCCCCGAATTATGTTTTGGCGAGAAATAAATAATCTCTCAGGCCGTTGTCATGGCAAAAAAAAAAGATCGCAGCGATAAACAAACGTAACGCTCTTTAGTCAACAAAGATTTCATATTTCGTTCAACATGAATTATCTCATATTATAATTTGTCTTTGGAGCGATACAAATTCGCCAGTTTTAATCTGTTATAAACTGTAATAATAAAGCAGTTGAATGTTATATAAAAACAATGAATGAAGTCGTATCCAACACTTAAAGGTGTTGTTTATTAAATAAGCACGTGGTGTATGATAAAAAAAAGCTGTTTTTGTTTAGCTTTGTCTTATCTGTAAGTTATCTCTTTGTAGTTGCCTCTGGTTCCATGAATTTCAAATGTGTTCTGTGCGATTTATGAATAATTGTTTTGTGGAAGGGGATACTCATAAAATATAAATTTATAACGGAGGAAATAACCTACTCGTGTGTTTTCATTATTTAGATCTAGTGTGTATCGTGAAAATGTTCGCAAAAGCAACTAGAGAACGTCAATACCACTTTGTAACACTAGGAAGTCTCCATAGAGCCGCGATTTGGACTTCCCGGTTCACTTACTCTCTTAGTCACCAGACTTGATTGAAATTGTGACGAGGAGACGTTGAAAGGATTAGGTGGAGGGGGAGCGAAAATATAGTACTTGATTAGGGAGGCTTGTCAAAAGATTTGGTCTTTTACTTGTGAATATCGTGTTAGAAGTAAATTTTACGCTTGATATACAATTCATAAAATACTGCACGTTCAACTTTTCTCCAGTTAGATTTTCATCGGAATGTTTATCACTTCAGAGTGTTTGACGGGTCTTTGCAAAGCACTGAAAAAATAAGTTCAGCCAAACAGTCTAATTGGCAATGGTTTGCTTATGTGCTGACGTCCACAATTGCTTTACTTGGAGCAAGGTCCCAGCCTTATTTATCCTGGGAAAATTCTCATATATACAAAACGTTAAATACTGTAATCGTCAGTACTTATCAGCTTTACTTTGATCATTAAATATGTTGTTATGGTTTTCAGTCCTAAGACTGGTCTACGCAATCTTCCATGCTAATCATTCTTACGCAAGCATTATCATTTCCACATAACCACCACATCATCCCAAATCTGCTTAGCGTATTCCATCTTCTGTTCTTACCCCTTCACACTAATGCTAATTTTACAAGACCCTCATGTCTCAAAATTTGGGCTATTAATCTATCCCATCTCTTGGTCAACGACCTACATATTGTTTGATCTTCCCATATTCGGTTTATAACTTCCTCGTTAGTGATTGTATCCACCCATCGGCTTTTCAGCATTCTCCTATAGCACCACATTTCAAATGCTTCTACTCGTTTTCTTTCTGCAACTCTTACCGTCCACTCAGCTAACGCCTCAATCCATTCGATTTTAGCAAAGATTTCCTAATATTCATACTAATATTACCCGTAAGTAAATTCCCCTTTTTCGCAAAAGCCTTCCTTGCCTGTGCTATCCTCCTCTTTATGTCTACTAAATTCTACCAACTCTAGTTATTATGCTGCCCAAGTAGCAGAATTCCTTAACTTCTTCAAAATAACCATCCTCAATCTGATACCCTTTGTTATTCCACTGTTTCCCATACTATACTCTATCATTAAATATAAGTTTGCTAATTTCAAGTTGTTGAATATTTTAGTGAGGGATTATAGAAATGAAATTTGTGTTACGAAGAAGGAGGAAAATATTAAGAGGAACAAGACAACATAAATATAGCGGATAACGACAATATAAAACTAGCCCTTCAATCTAATATTTTAGTACAGAATCGTATTCATAATGTAAATATACAGACAGCGTAGTTACGTGGTTAGAAGGAGAAGCGAGTGCATGATGTGCATGATAATTTAATATTGTGAAAGGTTTGGAAAAGTAATATTTGAATGTTGAAGCAACTTGCTGAGCACGCCATTTTCGTGCGAAGAGGACATTTATGGAGAAAGGATTAGTGACTGGTTTCGGATGGGGAGCAGCTACAAGCTGTTTGAAAATGTTTGCGATGTTGTCACATAAATATCTTCACGTATTTATATACCGTTGTAATAATTACAACACTTTCTGTAGATTTATTTAATTGATATAAATAAATATTAAAATCTATATATTACAATATAAAATAACAACTGAAAGACTAAAAACCAAAATATATTAAATTGTGCCAATTTAATTAATTATATTTTTGCACGTTCTCAGGGTTTTTGGTGGATACTGAATCGTAATAGAAACGGAGAAAAAATATATTTATTTAATTGGTAAAATCGTTTAGCTATCTTATGCCACCGTAATATCTTCCCATCTATCGAACTATGGATATCGTTAAGCAGCGATGGTTTACAGTAATTTAAAAATAAACGAAATAACCAAAATACCTGCTTTTTACATTATTTGTTAAAGTTCTTTACGACGTTTCGATAAGTTTTTTGGCCTTCTTCGGTTGCATAAATAACCGATTTCCAAATGATGTTAAATTTGGAATGGATAAAAATCAATAAATAAGGAAATAATTTTTCTTGAATTGGGTGTTTTGCGTGATTGTAAATTTATTATTGTCATTTAATTAATTTATCGAAATGTAGTCATGTCCTCCGGGCTGATTACCTTGAACCTGGGTCTTCATGTTCGATTTGAGTCGGATAATTGAAATTAACTAAGAATCCTCTTTTATATTCTGTTATCATTTTATACCTGTATTTCAATTTATGATACTCTTAGGATCCTGTCAGAGACACTGTCTTTTCTCACCTACTCCAATATCACTCTTTCGCTTCTCTTTGGAAATTCTCATTATGGAATTGGTCTTCTAGCACAGAGACCACCTATTGACAACACATAATAACCAGATCCCTCTTTATGTGTAGCTCTCGATCAATTAACGCTTTGCGACATCTGCTCTTCACTTGTGTATGAAACAAATTTGATTCCCCCCAGCGCCAAACGATTGAAATATCGCAGAAAGAGCTTTACATCCAGTCCCCGTGTTTCATAAATATGATTGTAGAAATATTTTTAAGTGTATTTCTACTTCTTTGGTTATCAGACGTAAAGCCGGTTGTCAGCAGCTCTCCATTCCCGAAGCTTCTCTGTTTTCCTTGGGTTAACAGTAGGAAAGATAATTTATATCTTAAGTTATATATATGTAACTTATTTGCTTCCAGAAATCTCTCCACTAAATATTTCATTTGTTACCCTTCCTTTCCAACTTATCTTTATCATTCTGTGTAATGGTTGAATTGGGGAAGGTTAAGGGTTTAATTATATTTTATGTAAAGAATGAATTAACATTAAAATAGCGCGGTTAGTTCATCTTAGAAATTTCAAGGGAGACAAATCTATTCAAAGGGACATGAAATGTGGGTGGTCGTGTGTTGCAGGAATTTTTGTCAGACGCACCTGATTGATGTAGGAAGCAGCATCCTCTTGGTTGGCAAGTGTTTCCAGGAATTCGCCTCTGTTGTTTCCTCCTTCCTTCCTGTCTGGCGGCACGGGTTTACGGGTCGAGCCTCTCTCGCCTTGGGTCTCCCCTGACTACCATGGGATGGATTCCTCGTCACCTTACTCCTTCAACTCCAATCAAATTCAAATGTTCGCGATGGTCAGCAATTCTACCGGAGAGAGAACCGCCCCTCACACATTCCACGGGGTCAACTCCCCGTCAAATATACTATCACAAGGGGTGTCTTTAAACCCTTAGGGTTACTGGACACACTTCCGTCAATTCAATTCGTTAATTTCGTGTTTAATTATTGGGAAGTGCCCTAATTCCTTACAACCGTGTTTCAGAAGATAAGACTTCTTTTTGCTCACGCTTCGCTAGCAAACAGAGCAACACTCCAAACGCAGGTGTTTAACAAATTATTTTTCACATTGAAGCTTAAATTGTTTTATGTAAACAGATTTTTCTTCCTGTTAAATTCATTATTGGCCTTACATCTTTTCTAATTCTGCCATAATTTGTAATTTTAGTATCAAATATTTGATTTTCCCACTACCTGTATTACCTCGTATCTCAGATTTATTGCTGTTATCTTCCCTTTATTATTGCTACAGACGATGATTTTAGTGCTCTTATTGAATTAATCTGTCAATAGTTTATTGTTATAGTTTATCCATTAGAATCTTCTTTATTGTCTGTCGTTAGAAAATATGAGTATGAGTTATCAAGTTTATATCGCGTAAATATTCATGTCAGCCTGCGAATACTATTAAACGACATACTTATGTTTTGTTTCTATAATTTTAAAAGTTTTCAAACGAAAATTACTTTTTTTGGGTGCTATATTATAACCAACGGTAGCTCCAATTCAGATTTTTTCCCCGTGTCACCATGTCTTTGAAACCTTTCTTAAGGCATGTAACAGTATGCACCAAGTAAGCACGGACTGGTCTGCACATGCTCATCGTAAACTCGTGACCGGAATCACACCTCGGAGCGTTTCGCAAAAAAATACAGCGCACAATGCCACTGCCTGCCAGCAACTCTGGTAAAAGTGCAATATTTCACTTGCTAATACCGAGCCAAAAAAAAGCAAGTTAACGAAGTGAAAACTATTTCAAGGAATTCCGATAACGCGCTTAAACCAGTGAAGTTTCATTCTATTTAATTTATTCATTCCATTATTCCTCGAATGAGGAAATGGGATGTCATTACATAAATAAAACAAAATAATCATTCTTGAAAGCTACAATTAATAGTAATTGGAAGTTTAAGTGTACAAAATTAAAAATCGGGACAGCTTAATAATTTCCCGTGAAGCCACAATTCCCAATAATTTACTTCCTAACCCGAATGAGGTCCTGAGGTTTCGCTCGAAATGTGGAATTTACGTGCTGCGTCTTCCATAGCAGCGGAAAGAGCTTAATGGGTGGTGCAGGGGGAGTGAAACGGAATGCTGCGCCCGTGCATTCTTCCTTACAGGCGTGCTAGAGGCTTCCCTTGCGTAGCACAGATATGGCAAAGCTGATTCCAAAATTAACGTTTTTATTCAGATTATGTTAGGAGAAAAAATATCTTGTGTGTTAGATATTTTAGTCAATTTCTTTCGGATATTGAGGCAGTTATTTACTCTGTTACAGAACAACTACTTAAAAGGTTCTTAAAATTACGAGACAAATCATTCTTGATAAATTAATTTGTGTTGTAGCATCTTAACATATATGCACCAGTCGCCATTGAATAGCGATATGGTGTTAACTACGAGTTGTAGGAAGTGAACAATTATCAGTAATGTACATAAACATAGAATACGAAATACTCTAAAAGTGTTTGCGTGTTATTGAAACTAGGATGCTTTTCAAAAGTAGACAGAATAGGGCATTTGAAAGGGTGTAGTTTTTCAAATCATCTCGCCAGGAGCACAATTTAATGTAAAGGGCGCGTTCTGATAATTGCACCTGTCGAAGGTTGAATATTTTATATTTACGACTTTTTTCTCCTCTGCTCACAGATTCAGGGTCGGATTTACAGAAGCTACAGCTTAGGGCCCCCAAAAAATAATTCTGAGTTAAAGATTTATTATTTCATTGCCAGTGTACTTCTAAGTTCTGTTTCAGTTTAGCCTTATATGTATCGGGATATCATATTTGTCGCCTACCTACAATTTGTGAACTTATAAAGGGTCTCATGTTTGAAACAACTTAGAACGTCATCAAGTCTAAATACGGCCCTGACCAGAACACCAATTACTAGTAGCCAAATATTCTTAAATTTCTACTTCAATTATTTTGTTAAACAAGCATGGTAATTTTTATTAAAATATATATTTATAGTTTATCGGAAACAGTAAAGTAGAGATGAATAAATATAAGATTTTACAAGTTTGTTTGTACAATACTTGTATTAATACTGTGCACCATTACAAAATTTCCCTGGTACCTTAGAAATTCCGTCATCAAACTTCCCAAAGTTAACTCCGTAATCACCGAAACCATAACCGCCCTAATTAAAAGCGCCTTCAACCCCACGATCTAACAATTCCACGACAATCCTCTCCACCTCTGCGCTTCCGTCGGCTCAAAAGAAAACTCTTAATCAACCTCATCATTCCCCCTGAGCATTCTGGCACATCCTAGCCGACCTTACCCGCATCCTCATATATCCTCCAATAATCAATACACCGCCTATCAAACCAACCACCCACATCATAAACTTCTCAGATAAACACGAAAAAAACAACCACCTAACCCATCTGCCAAAGTAGGCTAATCAATGGACTAACCTAACATTTTTACATGTGAATTATATACATTATTACAATTATTTTAATCTTGTATATACTGGAACAATTATTGTACAAAACTAATAATCTTAAGATAAAAGTTTTTTTTATAAAGTACATACAAAAACGTATTTTTCATTAATGAGCCGCTAGTTGGGTATGCTTTATCTAGATTTACGATCTGGTCGTTGACACTTCACACACTACGGAGCACACTCGTGAGTCAAAAACAACTCTACAAATAAATTTGGAAAAAATTGTTTTAGAGAGAGATTCTTTCCAAATCTCGCTTGTGAATGTTCGTTAAAATTCAGTCTTTATTGAATCTGAAGTACTTTTTCTTTTCTGCTATTCAGTTTAGCTGTAAGCCCCTTAGATATACAATCTTTTATCTAAAAATATTGTATTAAATCTAGTATATTTCATGACGACATTATTTCTACCTTTTCTCATATTGTACTATGATAAATAAAATCTATTGTTATTAATGTAAAAAGTAACGTCTGTGGAACTGTAACAATAGATGCGATCTTACTTAGCAAAATAGAGTGAACTAAGTTCATATAGGGAAGTCTGGAGAATGAAGAGTGAAGGGTAGACCGAGCGCGAGATGGTTGGATGATGTCGAGGAAAACCTCAGGAAAATGGGAGTAAGGAGATGAGGTCAAAAGGCGCCGAACAGAGAAGAATGGGTAAACATTTTGTGCGATAGACCAAGGCCCTTCAAGGGATGTAGAGTCGAGTAGTAGACCTAGTAATAATAAACAAATTTAGATACGGTGCTTCGATTCAAGCTTTTTTAGTATCTTTCCCGAATGACTCTTAAAGTTACAATATTTAAAGCAGGAGTCCACCAAAGATATAATATCAAAGTGACTAGAAACGGCCAAGGAAGTAATGCTTACCAAGATTATCTGTGTCATGCTTAATATTAATAATTTCAGGATCATTTTTGGTATTTACCTTTCACTGAATACCGGTTATAAGCACATCTTCACGGTTATACGGGAATAAATACGGCGCATTCAGCGCATGACGTCATATAGCCTGAAGACTGCGGCAGAAAATGGCCGCAGAAACGTTGTGTTCTTTTAAAAACCTGACCCGGTTAACAGTGAAGATTTCATCCGAATTATTCACCGGGAAAGTCTACGTTCGTACATTAGATTCTCTTCAGTAAAAATGCCTATAATCTGCATTATCGAGAGGAAAAAGTAAAAATAGAGAAAATTAATAATATTCTTATCCATAACACATTTTATCGTTACATTAAAGTTCTGTTGCCGCCATTTGCCATTCGTTTGCAATTACGTTTCGCTCACTCCTACACGGTCCGGTTTTAGCCAAGTGTGGCTTTGATGTTGGGAACAATGGGAACAAGAATACTTGTATCGCCACACGACTCTTGAAACAAAGCGAAGCAACACGGAGCTTCGCGAACAATGCACGCGTCGAAAGTTGGTGTATTATCTACTTGTGGTATGCTTCCGATTTATCGTCACTTTCAGAAATTCTGCCTTTATGTTACAATTGTCCTCAGTGTCAAAAATGAATACGGCGGTTTTGTGACGTTTCAGAGCAACTACCGACAAAGAGGCAACATAAATTTAAATATGGCTATAATGATATTTTATCCTATTATAGGCCATTCGTTTAATAAAAATGATTTATTCTGTTCATGAATAAGTTGGTTGTGTAGAGAACACATTAATAATTTCACGTTGTATTCTTGTTCTCTATGTCTCCCACTATTATTTCCATTCACGGATTTCAATAACTTAAAGCAGTGGTGTAAGAGTTATTGTGAAACATGTTCAAGGCGCATCGATTCTGGGGTTGACTATGGGACTTTGGTTTTGTTGGATACCGGATACAGATCGCGTTACCTGGTACAAGGTGCTGAACCCTGAGCCTCTGAAAGCGATCCTCCCTCGTGACACAGCTCAGTTTCGCTTACAGTAAAAGATTATGGTCAAAGGATGTGGGGGGATTCTCTACGTTTTCCGGAGACGTGTATCGATTATGTGTGTGAGAGCACCAGCATGTAAATTTATTTCTTCAAGACTTGGCGTCCCTGGCTTCCAATAGATTACAATTCTGCCATAGTTTTTTTAAAAAAATTATTGAAGAGATCTTATTCTCGAAGATATTATAGTTGGTATGACAAGCAATGCAGTATTTATACGCTGTATTGAAATGAATAGGGGACTCGTATTATTTTATATTGAAGGGATTGTTATAAAGCTGTGAATAATATTGAAATATAATTTGTTTATGGCAACATACATTAATTGAATAAATTTTTAATTTGCATAACCGGCCCTTTTATAATAAACAATATATATATATTTACAATCATTATATAAATTAAATTTATTACAACTAAATACAAGACCTCTACACTAAGTGTCGTTTAAACGGGCCCTTCTCATAGAGCAGAATGACTAACACAAATCGTACTCGGAATCGGGAGTACAAGGAAATCGCCAAAAGGTTACAAACAGAGGTATTTACCGTATCGTCTTAACTTGACTGGACCTTGTCGCTGGACTCCCATATGGACTTCCTTGTTGAGTGACGAGCTCTTTCGAACTCCGGACTGGATCATACTTTCCTTCCGTTATTTACATGTCCTCGACCAGGACAATCTTCAATTTATTTCAGAATATAACTGCTTAATGTCCCATTCATCAACCATTTTTCGTGTTTTTTTAAGTAATTTTTCCCCATTTCTTACTTCGTATTCCGTCAGTGGTGTGGATAGATATTTTCCAATCAAAAGTTTTATCTGTCCTCCTTGAGAGGTGCCGTTTGCCCCTCACCACCAACGTTTTTGGGAAAAAGCACCGCCCGATGTCACCAAAACTCACCATAGTTTGAAAACCCCCAGGCGCGCGGTCGTTTCTGGGTTTTATTACCCTTGTCTGTAACTTACAACTTCCATCACGCCACTTGCCTTTGATTTCAGTACCGCCAAATTCTGCTAGAAGTTGTGTTTCATCATTACGCTATGAATAATTAATATTAATTCATGGTAAATTGTAATGCCCAGTGATATTCAATTTAAAATCGAGAGAAAGGACAAAGTGGTTAAAGTGGGGTTTCCAGGAGAGTTTGGGGTCTAGATTATTTTGACGTAAGTGATGGAGTTTTCTATTGTGATTTGGGACTCAAAAAGGTAGAACGATTGAGTGAGAAGATGTTTGGATTTGAGGGTAAATGGAACTATTGCGGATTTAGAGATGTTTATACGGACCCTCCATTGTTTTCCAGGTTTCAAGGTCGTTTAGTGTTATTTGCACGGTACAAAGCACGGGGTGAAGGAAATTATTTGATGGAGAACAGCTATGTCATCAGCAGAAAAAAATAAGTTTTTTGTGAATGGGTGATGGGGATTTAATTGAAGTAAATGTTAAAAAAAAGAAGGGGGCTAATATGCTACCTTGTGGGACGCCATACTGGTACCAATTTCTTAAATCTGGCGAAAGAACTTAAGTTTAAAATTTACAGGCCAGTAAACCTAACGTCTGAAGTATGCAAGATCATAGAATATTAATTCCAATTAAATACAATAAAATGGCCAAAGTCAACAAAAAAAAATTAATTCAAAATCAAATGTTTGACCTTGTTTTCCCTCATTTCGGCCCTAGTAGTTGCGCGGAAGCAGTGCAAAATTTTCTGTTAAGGTTTTAATTAATAAATAAGAACAATTGAAGACAAGAATCCGTGTAACAGACAATAATTAAATTTTGAACAAGAATTTAAAACTTACTAAATAGACGTTTGAACCAACACTTGCGGCCCTTGTCAATATTTATAACAGACTGAAGTAATAAGATCAAAGATAATGTAAACCAAAGAATAATCAAAAGATGAAATTTACAAAGACAGTTTATATAAACCGTCGTATAAGTTATTTAATTGAGAAGTGTCATCTTTAATATTAACAGAAAATTTATTTTCCATAACGTTGTTTGCAAAATTTATTGTAATATTTGTTCTCGCGGTTACATTGGTCAGACTAAACGATCGTTGTCGATTAGAATTACGTAGCATAAACCTAATATAATTTTCCATCCTACAAACATTCGCCTAATACAAAACATTGTATGGAACTAACTAATTCGTTTAATTTTGATAATGCTATTATTTTAGATAAGGAAATAAATTTCAAGAAAAGGTTCATTTCTGAAATGTTACATGTCAAATCCAATAAATTTTCTGTTAATATAAAACGTTGACACTTCTCAATCAAATACATTGAATAAAGAACCATCAAAGTTTAAAGTTGAGGCAATAAATTCACTCAGAATATTTGAGTAATTGGTTTAGTAATAACAGAGGGTGGCATGGACTTATACACATTCTAAACTCGTCTAAGGTTTCCCTTTCAAAACCTCTTGTACCCTGAAAGCTACCACATGTTACAGACTGGTGACAAAAAACGATCCTACCCGTCGCTACGACCTCGCAAAAAAATTCATTCTGACTAAAGCTCCGCCTCCCCCTTTTGAACTCTTCACCCATATTCCCTTGTTAATCTCCCTTCATCCAGTTGACAACTTCTTTTCTGATTGTTTGTATAAAAAGAATGCGCTTTTTCTTATGTACATGTTATACCTATTCTGCTTAGAACTTCCTCGTTAGTGATACTATCCACCATCTGATTTTCAACATTCTTCTATAGCACCACATTTCAAAGGTTTCTATTCTTTTCCTTTCTTCATCTCCTACCATCCACGTTTCGCACCCATATAACGCCACATTCCATACGAACATTTATAGTAATGATTTCCTAATACACTTACATTACCCGTAAGTAAATTCCTATTTTTTGAGAAAGCCTTTAATGCCTGTGCTATCCTACTCTTTATGTGTATTACACTACTACAGTCCCTAGTTATTACCTTGGCTTTCCCTCTATTTATCCTCATATTGAACCCTTTGTCCTGGACTACATTCATGTCATTTATTATGCTTTCCAAGTTTTCTTCTGACTCCCTGATACTAAAATATCATCTGCAAACCGTAGGGTTTTTATTTCTTCTCCTTGCAGTATGTACATATTCCATTTTAAATTTCTGATTCGCCTGTTTTGTATATAAGTTAAAGAGCACGGGTGACAGGCTGCATCCTTTACTTACGCCTTTCTTGATCGATCCTAATTACTGCTGACTGCCTTCTGTGGAGGTTATGGATAAGCCTTCTTTCTCGATATTTTATTCCCATGTTCTTCAAAATCCTTTATAGTGTGTTCCAGTTCACATTATCAAAGGCTTTTTATAAATTTACAACTGCCATAAACGTAGACCTGTGATTTCTTATCCTGTTTTCTAAAATTAGACGCAAAGTCAATATTGCTTCTCTTGTCCTTACCTCCATTCTTCCTCAAACCAAACTGATCTTCACTCATCTCTCATTTTATTTGTCGTTAATCTTTCAGATAGATTCTAGTCAGTCATATTAATTTAATTTTAACAAAAGTAAACCAAACACGAAAAAGTATGAAACGAGACGATTTTTAAGCCAACTGTGACGTGCTCTGAGAATGTTTGGTTGATGACGTGTCTTTTTGTTTGCTCTCGACGCAGAGCAGGACACCATTGATACCAACATTATCTTATAAAGTGGAGATAATTATACTAGCGACTCAGCGTCAGAGTTTATAAGATATTAACCATGGCAAAGGGAAGCGAAGAAAGAAACAACTATGAACTCCGATCTGTAACGATTAATTCACTAAATCTATACTGAATAAGTAGTTCTAAGTGTCGTACAAAAATGTTAGTTTCGTATTAATTCTTGTTTAATATTAAATGTGTAAACCGACTTATTATGGAGGGATATCTTCTTGAAAATTGTGGCAATATAAATTATATAATGGACCACGGTTGCCTCAGCGAAAGAATCTTTCGATATTAAAAAAAATATATATTACTTCCAAGCCAAGTCTGCTCAAAACCATCTTAAATGGTTAGCCATGTTAGTCACTGTACGTGAATTGTAATAAATTGGATCTGAAAATAGTTATTCTCTATTTTGCAGGAAATAAATGATTTTGGTCTAGTAAATCAACTGACGCCTGTATTACATTAATTAAGTTTACGACTAGTTACAGACTAAGTATTCACTTACTGAATGTTTGGGACTTTTGGTAATGTTAAATTTTGATGTTAAATCGGAACATGGAAAATGAATCATAATGCAAGGAGAATTAATTAAAACCCTACGCTTTGCCGATGATATTGTAGTATTAGGGGAATCAGAAGAAGACTTGGAAAGCATAAAAAAATGGCATGAACGTGGTCCTCGAGGAGGAGTTCATTATGAGGATTAATAGAGGTAAAACCAAGGTAATGGAGTGAAGTATGCGAAATTGTGGAATATCAAAGGGTGTTAGATTGGGAAGGGATATTCTGACGGAAGTTTAGGAAATCTGCACTTGGGCAGCATAATAACTAGAGTAGAATAGCACAGCAAGGGAGCTTCCGCAAAAAAATGAGTTATTAACGTACGATTAATATCAGTGTGAATATTAGGAAATAATTGCTAAAAATGTTCTTATGGAGCGTGGCGTTATATGGGTGCGAAACGTGGACGGTAGGAGTTGCTGAAAGGAAAAGAATAGAAGCATTTTAAGTGTGGAGGTTTGGAGAATGCTGAAAATCAGACGGGTGGATAGAATCACTAACGAGGAAGCTCTAAGCAGAATAGGGGAAGAGCGAACAATATGGAGGACGTTGACTTAAAAGATGGGATAGATTAATAGGCCACGTCTTGTAAAATTAGCATTAGAGGGAAGTGTGTGGGGTAAGAAAAGAATATGGAGCAATTGATGGAATACGCAAACATATTAGATAGGATGTTATGCGGAAATGAAAAGGCTTGCTGAAGTCTTAGGACTGAATACAACAATTTTGATGAAACAAAAAGGAAGCCAAATGTATAAAAAACTGAACTTGTCTGCCTACAACCGAAATTTCATCAAAATGTACCATTACCAGATGAACTTCCAACATGGTGGCGAAACGTCGGTTCAGCTAAATAAAAACTTTTATCTCTTCGTTAATTCCTACTATTTAATTATTTTAATACAGGTTTACACTCTATTTATTATTTAACTAGTTTCTGTTATTGCTCTAAACGAATATTTAAATGATATCACAAAGTAGTAGTTATTAGTTTTGTCATTGTCGTTAGGTCTTAATAATGTAAAATTTTCTGTGAAATTTATAATTGTTACGACTGTACCTCGAATAATGTAAGCGAAAAATTGGTCAGAATTCAAATTATTTACGACGTTTCGTTTCCTCCTCAGGCGTGGAAACAATCTATAAAAAAATATTATAATTGAAGATATTTTAATTCATTTCAGTTTCTCTCAGTCTTCGAAAAACGAACGTACAGGTGAATTATCTGTTCAAGTAATGGCATTTTCGAATTATTAATTTTAAAATATGAGGGTGCCGTCAGAGAATAATATGGCGTATAGGAAAGTCAAAATATAATCGTTAGTGCCTTGTGTTCGTTTATCTTCTTGTTTGTGTAATGTTAATGTGGCGCCTCAACTTATTTGATGGAGAGAATTCGATTCTACTTGAAATGGTTTTCAAATTGTGGTATGCGGTGTCATATCGGAAAGAGAACTGAAAGTTTTAATCGTCCATAAAGTAATATTTCATCAATATAACGTATGGAAAAATACACCATCCTTCTCTGCTCTGCAATTATTTGCACTACTATACTACCTTTTACCGCCTTTGCCTATGTGAGTGCGAGACTAATCAGAAATGCACCGACTAAATCCCCTCCCGAGACTGAATTTCCCCCTCCGCGTAAATTTGACAGCGCTTCCCGCGATCAGCTGATGGTAAATCCCTGTGCTGCAGTATGGCCAACGTGACAGATGTTGCATTCTCCTAAAGCCCATCGTTCGTCATACCAACCAATCTTTATGTGCTTGGACATCATAATTTTTGGCACTTGAAAATTTTTTCAATGAAAGAAGAAAATTAGTTCTAAATTGCGCCCGATAAGCGCGAAACTAACATATACAATTACAATTGTTAATAATAATAATGTATCATAAGTTCATGTGATCTTAAAAATATACTTCCTATACAAATATGTCACTTTATTATAATAAAAGAAACCAATATAAAAGCTTACCGTTCCCATATCACGGATCACTTCATTATAATAATTTCATGTAATTTTCTCCAAAAATGCCTTCTTTAAGAAAATTTGAATACTCATACTTATTTGCCAATATTTGCAATCATGGACAATGATTTTTTTGACAGTGGTTGCCTGAGACCTTTTTGTTCCCAAAATAAGGAAGTTCAGTCAATTGAATAAATAAATTTTGATTTTGTTAAGGGTGCTTATTAACATTGTGAAATGTTAAAAAGTCTGAAAAAAATTAGATTTAATGATTTCATTAGTCTAATTTACTGAATAATTACCTATTTATAAAGCACACTTACATTGTCAAAAATATAAACAGAACAATGGATGATTAATTCTGTAAAAATAATAAACTCGTATGAGTTAAGTAATTAAATTAATCTTGCTTAATATTATAAATAAAATGTAAAGAATGGCCAAAGGTCAATTCTTTATATTTTTATAAACTCTTATATGTAGTAGTTTGGGTCATATAATCAAGAGACTCCTATGTAAATATTTGTTAACCTTCAATGTAATTTTGTTCCTGATCTTATGATTCTTGTGTATAATTTTATTTACCACAATAATTTACAAGCTTTCTTCAATTGGTTATTAAGTTTTCTGAGTATGAAACATGATTAGGTACATGTTTGCAGATAACTAATGGAAAGGATGGTGACTTTGGACGTGAGAGGTACAAAGACTTCACTTTTGACCATTCTTATTGGTCATTTGATGCATCAGATTCTCATTTTTCTTCTCAGGAACAGGTCAGTCTTAATTATGTGCCATCCAATTATTAATTGAATATCAACTTTTGTTTTGTTTTACCTTACATATATATTTTTTATGTATTCATATCTTCTGCATTATGTACAAGAATTTTTAAAATGTTGGAAGGTCAAATCTTCTATTATTTTATTTCTTCAAACTTTATTGTATATTTGTGATTTGTAGCTAATACTTGACAATATTCCAATTATTAGTTTAATTAATTATTCTACCTTATTAGTTACAATTTTTTACTTGTTTTAAAACTGATGAAGGGAATGGTGCGTCGAAAATTTAAAGAGCACTAAGCCTCACAAAGTGCCTGCCATCTGTAAACCTCAGTCTCAGGAAAGAGAGATGGAATGTAGGTGACTTACCTGAGTTTCATAAATGGTAGACACCTTGTGAGGTTTGGACTTGTTGAATTTTCGGAGTCACCATCATCAGTGATCGGCTAGCAGTGAGTCGTCGGCTATCCGATCACTGGAAATGTCTTCCTAACTTTCTGATGAAGGGGGCAGTGCCTCCGAAAATTCAAGAACTCTAGACCTCACAAGGTGTCTATATGAGTCAGGAAATGACATGATAAAATAGAATGAAAATATGCAAAGTATACTAATTTTCTTGATTTTAAATCACTGAAGGTGGACATTGCTCTGACAGCATATGTAGCTGGCTGAGTTTCTTAAGTAATTGATTAATCTGATGAGTCCAATTTAATTTATTATTTACTAAGAGACCTAAGAATTTAACAGAGGAAGTTTCATTTACATTTTTGCTGTCGTATTTAAGTGTTATAGATTGTAAAGTTGTGTTGAGTGTGTGAAATTGCATGAAATGTGTTTTGTCACAGTTATTTGTTAGTCCATTCGCATTAAACTATGTTAGCAGGTTAGTTAAATTATTGTTACTTGCCTCTTCTAGTGTGTCTTTGTTACTTTTTACTATTACACTAGTATCATCTGCAAAAGGATAGCTTTAGAAGTTGAATCTATGGTATTAGGAAGATCATTTATATATATAAGGAATAATAATGGCCCTAATACTGATCCTTGTGGGACCCCAGTTTTAATAATTCCCCAATCTGATTTTTGTATTTCACCTGTGCACAAGTCTTTTAATACTACTCTTTGCATTCTATTTTGTAAGTATGAATTAAACCAAGAAAATGAAGTTCCTGTTATTCCATAGTACCTCAGTTTTTCTAGCAATATTCTATGGTCTACACAATCAAAAGCTTTACTTAAGTCACAGAATATACCTAATGGGTGATTTTTTAAATTTAATTCTTCTATTATGTCCTTTCCCTATTAATTATGTATATATCAATATCAATGTTCACAAGAATAAAATGGGACCATTTATTAATTTTATAACATTCTGATTTAGGTTTACAGTGATTTGGGCACTGATGTAATCAAAAGTGCATTTGAAGGTTACAATGCATGTGTCTTTGCTTATGGACAAACTGGCAGTGGGAAGACCTTCACAATGATGGGATCACCGGTATAACAGACAGTATTAAATATTCCTAATGAAGCGATTTTATATAATGTCATTGTAATAATTTCAAAACATTTAAAAATAGAAAAAGCAAGTATTCTTGAAAAGTTAAATTAGTGTTACACAGTTTAGTTTATATCTTAAAAATGAAAAAATCTTGATTAATTAATTGTATTTCTTGTACTGGTATTATTCCTAGCTTTAATGAAATTAAACTCAATTCTAATAATATCCCATTTTCAGGAGAATCAAGGTCTTATCCCAAGAATTTGTGAAACACTTTTTAGTCGCATGTCAGCTGGAAAGGAACAGGGGACTAGTTATAGAACAGAGGTGTCTTATCTTGAGATTTATAATGAGACAGTGAAAGATTTATTGCGTAGTAGTTCAGCATTTAATTTGAAAGTACGAGAGCATCCAAAACAAGGGCCATATGTTCAAGATTTGTCTAAACATCTTGTTAGTGATTATTCAGATATAAAGGTAAAGAATGAAAAATGTTGATGGATATGAAATTTTCAGTAGATTTTAATAATAAACGTTGTTATTGTGGTATTCAGTCCTAAGACTGGTCTGATGCAACCCCCCATGCTAACCTATCTTGTGCAAGCCTTTTCATTTCATCATAACTAGTACAACCGAAATCCTCCATAATCTGATTAGTGTATTCCATCCTTTGTCACCCTCTTCTGTTCTTACCTCACACACTTCCCTCAAATGATAATTTTACCAGATCCTTGTGCCTTAAAATGTGGCCTATTAGTCTATCCCTTCTCTTAGTCAACGTCCTCCTTATTCACTTTTCTCCTATTCAGTTTAAAACTTCCTTGTTTATGACTCTATCTACCCATCTGATTTTCAGCATTTGCCTATAGCACCAAATTTCCAAGGCTTCTACTCTTTTCCTTTCTGCAGCTCCTATCATCCACATTTTGCACCCATACCACGCCATGCTCCATACGAACATTTTTAGCAATGATTTCCTAATATTCACACTTATATTACCTGTAAGTAAATTCGTCTTTTTTTGCAAGAGCCTTCCTTGCCTGTGCTATCCTACTCTTTATGTCTATTTTACTTCTACTATCCCTAGTTATAATGATTCTCAAGCAGCAGAATTCTTTAACTTCTGTCAAAATATCCCTTCCCAATCTAACACCCTTTGTTATTCCAGTGTTTCCCAAACTACAGCTTATTACCTTGATTTTCCCTCTATTAATCCTCTTTCTCCAGAACTCTGTTCATTCCATTTCTTATGGTTTCCAAGTCTTCTTCTGACTCCCCTAATACTACAATATTGTTGGCAAATCGCAAGATTTTATTTCTTGTTCTTGCCGCATGACAGTAATAAATAAGTAGATTTAACGTATGATTTAAATATTAAATAATTATATGACCTTAGTTTCTGTAAAAAATTTAATTTGAGGAATAATTACATAGAATTAGAAGCATAAGTTGACATCTTGATACTACTTGGTGTCTTTCTCTAATAGCATTTGATGAATATAGATCAATACATGTTATAACTGATAGAATATAGCTAAGTTACACAATTTTCAGGAACTCATGATCCGTGGCAATAATCAACGCACAACAGCATCAACAAATATGAATGATGTTAGCAGTCGAAGTCATGCTATTTTTACAATAATGTTTGTGCAGGCAGGGTTTTCTAATGGCATGCCAAGTGAAACAGTTTCCAAAGTACACCTGGTTGATCTAGCAGGAAGGTGAGTTCAAATAAATGTTAATTGGAAAAACCAACACAATATATTACCATATCAAAGGACAATATGTATTTTGAATATGCAACCGCACTACTTTCTTCCAATATTCGCGGGAATAATGTTGATGAGTGTCATTAATATTTACCACAAAATGATTGTCACAAATCTCTTACATTTAAATGTTGAATGTTAAGTATTTTAATTTATAAATATGGAAATAAGAGCAATAAATTTTTTATAAACAAAACTTCAATACGTGTTTAAGTTGTAAAAGAGTATATTTGGGAAGTGTGTCATATACAATATGATAGTTTTTACAAAAACATAATATTACATTTGCTAAAAAATGTTACTTTGTGTAAGTACAGAAGATACAATTTTGCTTTAACTATTTGTTTGATAATGTAATCATATTAATGATACTTCTCCAAGTTTAAAAGAAAAATTATGCTATCTTCTGTGTAACTGAGTGTGCACTTCAATTTTAATCATAATGATTTTGTCCATATTATATAAGACAATTTCCTTGAAGTATCAACAACATTAGCATTAATAAACCATTACAAAATCAAAATAATCAATTCATTAGGATAGGAAAGAAAGGCACTGCCAGGCTGGGATGCAGTAATATGTCAAGTTTTTAGAACCTGAGACTCTTTCTTCAAGGGAGTATAGATGAAACAAAGATAGAATATGAGAAATATAAATATTTGAAATAAATCCTCAAGAAAAAAGGCCTAAAGTGGCAAGTCCTGAGACCTGACCACATTAGACTCCTTTTTCCGAGGCTATATTATATCCAGAGTGTCTTCTACTCATGTAGACATATAGCACAGAACTCCCTGCTATCTTGATACAGGCTCCGTGCTGAAGTTATTAGTGCTCATTTTGAATACTTATTATAATGTGACATTGGTCAGAATAATGAAGTATTGAAAACCATTTAACAATGTTTTATTCTCAAACATACCCTATAACTCTCACATTATAAGTTTCAGACTCTTTAAAAATGTTAATGTTTATTATATAGTTTTATTTAATGAAATATAAAGTTTTCACTGTCAATCACATAACGACTTCAAAAAATCTGATCCTTTTCTAGTGAGAGAGCTGACACAAGTGGAGCTACAGGACAGCGTCTCAAAGAAGGAGCTCATATAAACAAGTCACTTGTGACTCTTGGCTTAGTCATTTCAGCTCTAGCTGAGCTATCTTCTTCAGAAACAAGAACATCACGCACCACATTTATTCCTTATAGAGATTCTGTTCTGACATGGCTGTTGAGGGACAGTCTTGGAGGCAACTCAAAGACCATAATGATTGCAGGTTAGCTAATGAATTTAGTATGTTACAAATCCAAAGAATTTACTCAAAATTACAGAATGAGGCAATAATTTTAAATATTACTTTATGCTATTTTCAATAGTAAAAAATTTATGAATTGTTATGCAATAGTTACATATGTTAGTGACAGGTGGTCAGTTAAATGACCAAGAACTGAACTGACATTTTGAATCTTCATATGTCACTATCACTTTATTTTTCATATATCAGATGATATCTATCTCATCTATCTTTCATCAGAAGAACATTTAGAATGAAAATGTACCAAATAACCATTATCATTACATGTTTACTTGATAAATACCCTTTTCTGATTCTGCAGCAGTATCACCAGCAGATTGTAATTATGGAGAAACATTAAGCACTCTCAGATATGCAAATCGTGCTAAAAACATAATTAATAAGCCAACTATAAATGAAGATCCTCATGTGAAGCTCATACGAGAACTGAGGGATGAGATTACAAAATTGAGAAGTTTATTGGGCAATGAAGGAGTAAGGCTTTTTTAATTTATTATTTTATGTGCCGTAAACTTAAAATTATGTACAATAGCTGTAAGTATTTAAAAATGTATCTATTTTTGGTGATGTAGAATATTTTTAAATACTATTGTGGTTTAGTTAATTTTAAATTTGAATCAAAGTTAGGAAAGCATTTACTATTTTATGATAAATACCTTATTGTTTTGTTCAACTTCTCAAACAAACAAACAATTCAAAGAAAAGCTCGTAAATGCTCAAGCTTAGGAAACCTTATATTGATTAATGATGTGGACAACAACAATGCAGTACATACAATAGTTTTCAATTTCAAGTTTGATTTATAGGTTTGAATTATTTTACACTAGATTTTTCTTACCCAGAAAATAAATTGTAGGCTCTAAGAAAAGAGACATCAGTATGTAAAGAACATAACATTGAAACCACATGACTATGCTTTTATATTGTTTACTTTTTTTAGCTCAAAATAATGCAGTATGTAATAATAATATTTTTTAATAAGTTAAATGAAATAATCATAATAAAACACACATTAAAAACATTTTACTCAATGAAATTTCTGCATATTTTTGTACTTTAAAATGTCTGTTATAATGGTCATTGAATTTCTTATTTAAAAAATCTGGTGTATAGTGAAATATTAATAATATTTGTTTCATTGATTTATAATTAATTTCACAATAGTTGGCTTTTCTTTGAATGTTACAATTCTACCAGATGCTATTATGAACATTTTGTGCTTTACAAGAAGAAAACTTTTGAATAACAATACATTTATAACAAAATTAATAATTTACAATAGCACTCAATTTTAAGAAAATTATTACTTATTTACATGATATCAGTCTTTGTATAGTACTTCAATTTTATAAATTATCAATCCAAGAACTTTTATCTAGATTCTGATCTTGTCTTCTCTGCTTGAAGAACATTAAAAAAAATTGCTTTCAGAATTGTAATGTGAGATTTATTCACAGCCTGTCACGTCTCAACCACATGTTCTGGCAGAGCTTCATCAGAAAGTGGAGCGAGAGAAAGTGCTAACTGAAGAATGGGCAGAGAAATGGCGTGAAACTCAAAAAATTTTGCAGGAACAAAAAGCCCTGGGATTGCGAAAATCAGGATTAGGTGTTGTTTTAGATTCAGATATGCCACACCTTGTTGGGATTGATGACAATGTTTTAAGCACAGGAGTTACTCTTTACCACCTTAAGGTAATTAATTGAATTTAATATGCTCTTCAATCATAGCTTTGAGATTATTTAGCTTTCACAAAACTTTTGAGAATCTTATGTATAATGAAAATAATAATCAGATGTTCCTTAAAGAAAAGAAGTAATTTACCATCAACTTTTACTAAAATTAATAAGTTACAAAAAATATACTGTAAAATTAATCACTTTCTTTAATTATTAATTATTATCAATATAACCCAAACTGAGGAATTGAATGTTAAAAAATATATATATTGATTCAGCATTTGAAATATTTGAGGGTGATTGTTTATATGCCAAGTTGATAATTTTATTTGAAAATTGTTATTTTTGTAACCATTTATTCTCTTAATATTGTTCATTATGCATCATAAATATTTTTATGTTCCACTCTTTGGGTATAATGCTCTACATTAATTTTACTTCTGGGAAATAACTACAGAAAATAGAAGTCTGATTTTTGTACTTTGTATGTCATGAATGTAATTATATATTGTACATTATTGGCGCCTAGATTTTAGTCAATTTTGGTGTTTTTGTTTTGAAATCAATAGGAAGGGGAGACCTTTATTGGAACAGAGAATGCGACACTGGAGCAAGATATAGTTCTTGATGGCATAGGAGTTGAATCAGAACACTGCAGTGTTGTTCTTAAGGATGGAGTTGCTACTCTTATACCAAAACACCAATCTCAGTGTTGGGTGAATTCTATTTTGGTTGATAAGCCAACACGCCTGTCTCAAGGTATTATTACCTTTTAATATAGTATTTGAATATTGAATAAAACCAAAAATTTAAATGTGAAATATTATCTTTACTGATGATATTTATGAGACAAAGTTAAATTAATAAATTTAATTATTTTATAGAGTGCCGGTGATTTTTGTTTGAGATGAAGGTAGCTTAATTTCATTCTTTCAAACTTGTTTGTAATAATAGCAATGTCTTAAAAACAAAACATTTCCTACTTCATTGAGGATTAAATTTCATGCTTTAGTAAATTGCTACACCTTAAATGAATAAATTAAGTATTTCTCAGAGGCTGTTTTGTACATTACTTGAGAACGAAAAATTTCATCACTTTTTTTTTTACACATGAGACCAGCTAGAAATTTAAGAGACAATTTAAGGAGGCTTGTGAGCCTAATCAACTAGGCTAATAGGGGTTTTCCGATAAAGACTCGTTTAATAATAATACACATAGCGGTATTAGAGTACTTTAAATTAATAATTGCTGAACAAGGGTAAAAAAGTCACTAAAATAAGTGCCAGTAGGGTTGGAATAATGATAATAACACAAGTTATTTCAAAGAAGCCTCTGAGTTAGTAACACTCTTCATGTAGTTCCATTATCTGATTAAAGAGATACAAATACTGTTCTTTCAGTTGTTTTTATAATTTTGATGATAAAGTACCATTGAAAAGCAATGAAATCCTACCTGTTTCAGTTATTACTCCACTATAATTGTGTGACAATTATGATATTTAGGTACACTACAGCATTAATATTGATGTTTATTTTATAATATTGGAATGTATCAAATACAAAATAGATTAAAGTAATTCATTTGTGTAATTTACTGGATATTTACTATTACTTTCAGGTTGTATCATAGTACTTGGTCGTAACATTATGTTTCGCTACAATGATCCTGCAGAGGCTGCAAAGCTTCGAAAAGAGGGAAGTCGCTCACATTTGAGTTTATCTTGCCTTTCACTTCTAAGTAGGTCAGAGTTGACATTATCAAATGAAAATCTTGGCACATCCAGGTACTAATTGTGATTTAATAACAATTATTAGAGGTTCGAATGCTTATTTGTATTCTGCAAAGAAGCTATAAGATAAAATTGTTTGAATTTTTCATTTACAAGAAATTAATTTCTTTTCCATATAATTCTGAAATTTCTAATGTTTACTTTTTATAACCTTGTTTTGAAGACCTAAACGAATCACATGACAGTTCAATATAATTAAATTAATTTAGAAATGAATATTTAAAAAAATAATGCAAATCATATATTAAGACTAAATTTATGAATTAAGAGGAATATTTCACAATAAATTACTTATATTGCTTTTATATAATTAGTATTATAATTACCTCAAATTATATGACCGGAGGTAACAGCTCACTATTTATTGAGTACAAGTCAAGTCAAGTCAAGTCAAATAAACGAGTCATAGGCAAATACTGCTGATAAAAGTAACATTCAAACAGATAAAGTTAAAGTAGACAGAATAAATTTATTGGAAACTTCAACAGCTGCATACTTTAATGTATGAATATAGGTGTAGGTTCAATTGTATACACTTACTATTGGCAACCTTATTCACTATTCATTTATTTTGTAAGTAATTTTGATGTTTAAACTAATAAAGTTTATTCAATAGTATGTATAGATCATGTCAATGTAAATAAGATTTTGTTTCATTAATTATATAATATTTTTATGATACAGATCACAATAATTGTATTAGTTTTCTACAGTGCTTAACATATAGCATCAAATTATTATTTTTATATATGACAGAAAGGTAGTGGCTTTTAATATATATATTGTAGAAGATTAGTCGTTCCTCCATATTCGAAGATTTCTTATTCCCTTTAAGGCACCAGGTATTTTTCATAAAAAACACCAAAACTTGATTTTAATAGTTTTAATTCCAATCAGAGCATGAGAAAAAATTATATCTGCAGGGCGTGGTCATTCTCTCGTCATCCCGCTGACACGACCTGCTCCTTCCATTACTCCATGGCGACTCCCCACGACTCGCCAGACTACATTGTTCTCCCAAGTTGCGTCAGTTCCTCAACAATTGCAACTCGCAAGCTGGCCTGCATTGTTATGTGTGTGTGTGTATATATATATATATATATATATATATATATATATACATATAAGGAAGTGATTATTTTGAAAATAAATAACACAATTAGTAAGGACAAGGAAAAGAGAGAGAAAGGTGAAGTGCAAAGCTGGAAAACATCATAATGAAAGTTCTTACTAATGTATACTCCTGAAGCAAGTAAATATAATGGAACATTTTAAAATAATTAACTTAATTTGTCCGAGTTGCTGTAATGATTCTTGAAGACAAGTAAGGGTATTGTACTTTTCATCAGTAGGTTTGAATATGGGCTAGTCGGATCTTAATCATAAACTTTATATTTCAGATATTTATTTGACAACATATGAATATACACCTTATGTACATGATCATACTTATATCAAAACCTATCTTTTGTAGTGAAGACCTTGACCAATCTGGGGACTTGGAATTGAAGAAGTTAAACTTATTGAAAGAAAAGGAGGCATTTAAGGTTATTATGTATTTATTGTTGCACAAAACTTAGTGATAGTTATAATTCTACACATTATATACTTATATACTTTTAACATAAAAAGCATATTTTTAGAAGAATCAAAGGCTTATATTGCCACATCTCAAGACCTGCAGTCAGTGATGGCAGACAGAGAGATAGTAACAGAAGATGACTTTACCTGAGGTTCATAGATGGATAGACACCTTGTGAGTTTTGGAAGTTTGGAGGACTTGATATTTTCGGACGGCAACCAGACCCCTTCATCAGAAGGTTAGGAAGACATTTCCAGTGAATCGGCATAGCCGACGACTGAGCAGACCAAAATTTGTGCTTTGCTAACTTGGGTCGTAAACAATTGACCCCCACCAGGTCACCAACTTTCTCTCTCAATAAGGGTCTGGGAAGAGGCAAGGACTGGATGGGGGTTGGGGAGATGCATACTGACACCCCCATCTTGACACACATTATCAGACACATCCACCCTTAGAGGTGTCAATATTTAATTATTGATACACACTCTCATACATACATACAA
>CM067377.1:14661259-14757490 GCA_034510155.1 Eucriotettix oculatus
ATTTAAGATGAGGTTAAGGAATTTTTAAAGTAAACACTAATATATTTAAACATAAATTATTTTGGAATTTTCAACTCTTTCTTGTATTTAGTAATTTTAAAATTAAACTGAAATAACATGAGGCATTGGTTTTTCATATAAGTATTTTAACTGCAACTATTTGGCATAACATTTCGAATTACATTCCTTCATTCATCATAATTTGGTTTTCATTACAATTGACTAGTAACAACTAGATAATGAATTGTTAAAGGTTCTGTGACTTAATTTATTGTTTATTTATAATTATAAAAACTGTTAGTAATTATAATGAATTGTAAAATATAATTTCAGAAAGAACAAGCAGAAAGAGAACAAGATTGGGAGAGAGAACAGCAACAGAAATTGGAGGAACTGGTAGCTGCTCAGAAAGAACTTGAAGTGGTAAATAAATTTTTAATTTTAAGTGTGCCTGCTAGTTTCATAATTAATGTATAACTTTGCTATCTTGTAGTTTTTGTATGCCTAATAAATGAAGTATTAGTAAAATTTAAATTTTTTTTGCAGGAGCGTTTGCAAATGGAGCATGAATATGAGGAACAACGCAAACGTTTAGCCGAGGACTGGCAACGTTTGGAGAAACAGCAACAAGATAGTCTTACTACTTTGCATCAAAAAGAAATTGAACTACAGAGACGTAAACAAGTGTTGGAATTAGAGCGTCAGGAAGAACTGGCATTAGTGAGTGTGAAAAATCAGAATAATCTCTGTAAAATTTAATTTGTTATTATATATAGTAATTTGTTGTAATATTCCTGAGTTTCACCATTAATAGTGTTGTTTATGTAGTTTATTTGGCTGGTAGATAACTGTATACCAAACAATGTTGGAGCAGTCGTAACAAGTTGCATTATTTTTAAATCTACACAAAACTATATCATTTTTATGTCCCATTATTTATTTAAAATCATGAATACAAATTATTCATTATTCAAATGAAAGCTATTAGCCAGTTGCAAGTGCTCTGAAATTCAGAATAATACTACTGTTTTGCTTTCAACCACATCCACATCAATCATTGTCAACAACCCATTTATTTTTTATTTTTTGTGCATATGAATGAACAAAAATTGCCAAATACTTATCAATCATTAGTACTCAATTAAAATTTTTTAATTTCGAATTTCAAATTAATCATTGAGAGAGGAATTGGGCTATTGTAAAATAGACAATGAATTTATTATTATTGTAAAATAATTGTAAAAGAAATAGTCAGTATAGATTTTCCTCCTGTAGAAGATGTTTTCTTTAATATAATTTCAATTTATTAATTTGGTATTTTGTTAGCTTAAAAATATCTATATTTTCTTTTAGTATTTATTATATGCTTGTAAAATGCACCACTGTTTTTATTTATTTGCATTTCATGTTTTATGTTCATTTGTACACCATATATCCTTGATGTATTTGTAACTGTGCTACGGTGCCATAGATTGATGAGGAGGTTAAGATTGTTACTTCACTAAAATCTGAATTGGAGAAGAAAGAAAAATTATTTAATTGGTTTTTAGCAAATCATTTAACTACTGATAAACTTATTCAACTTAAGGTAAGTTAAAGGTTTTATTGAAACAATATTTTAAACTGCCATTTTTATTTTGCAAATTGTTAAACCTTCATTTTTGTAATAATATTTCAATTTTTCATATGGCATTGTAGCCATGTGTATAACTGAAAACTAAGGTCCATTAGTCAGATACTTTCTCTTTTGCCAACAGCAATTAATTCTTTCCCAATTTCTCTAACTAACCTTTTCTGACAGTCACTTCTTGTTCTACATAATAACTATGTCCATCCATTGGCCTTTGTTTCATTATCTGTTCTTTCACTCCATAGCATTTGCATTACTTCTTATTCGCCTGTCTGTGATTATTAAGTAGCAGTTTCAAAACAGGTTTACTTTTCTTCAGTGTTATATAGTCTTGTTGAATTCCATCTAAATATGTTTCATATACACTTAACCATCATATGTATCTTAAATTTTGCCCAGCATTGATTTAGATAATTTTTAATAAGGACCTAGTCGGCCTACAGCTAATTTTCACCAATACCTGGTCATGAGTATATCAAATTTACTCTCTGTCTTGAATTCTGAACATTTACTATAATTACCCATATATTTTTAGAATTTATTAAAATGGGCTTCATTTTCAAAACTACATTTGTGCTTGTGACACACTAAATCTTGTGCTTATTGGCTTGATAAATTTATATGAAAAACTTTTTTAAATTACTTGAAAATAATATGGACACAAAATGACTTATCAAGAAGTTGTTTCAAACAAAACAGTATGCAATTTCCATATCGCTTTAAGAGTCATTAAAAATTTTACATTAAATTTTTTAGTTTTAATATTTTGTTTAATTACAACTTCATTGTATTAAATATAATCTTATAAATTACAGTTGATGGGAATGGAAAATAAGGGATATCAAAGAGGTGAAGATTTTCCTCATACTGATTCAAGTCCAGAATCATGGGCCAGTTTGAGTTTGGAAACTGGGAATAACATGGAACAGATCCAGGACTCTGTATCTAGTCATGTATGTATTTTAAATACTTAAGTATTGTTCACCTACTTCATACATAACAATATAATGGAATTTTTAAAATTTAAGTTAATTTAAGTTAATGAATATAAAAACTTTCTTGTATTTGCAACTTTTCTTTTTTTAGACTTTATGTATTTGAAATTCTAGCTATAAAACATTTTTTGTGACTAACAAAATTAATGATTGAAATGTGACGTCATCACACACACATTGAATATTTGGATAGGATGTAAGGATAGAAAATTTGGGGGAAAGGCAGGAAATGCGCTTTGAATCATATGTTTGGCACAGAATCAAGCATATATATAGTTTATTGTTACTGGCATTGTAATGTAATGGCAAAATACTTAACATAATTGGTAAGGAGAGGAAAGAGAGAAAGAAAGGTGGCAGCTTACTTGCAGTCTAAAGCTGGCAGGTACCATTATAGGTATTGGATGTTTGAATTTTTGGAAGCAACTGTTCATGTCGACAGGAGATAAGGAAATTTTTCCTAGTGATGGCCAGCAGAAAAAATCTTATATACATCATGATGTCTGCCAGCACTACACTTTCTCTCTTTCTGTCCTTTCATTGCGCGCACACATACACACACACACTGGATTTATATAGACGGATGGGTGTATATTATAATTTCCCACCTATTATATTAGCTTCTTTGACATGTCATGTCATCCTTGCTTTTATATATTTTCACAACCATATCTTCTTAATAAATTTTAATTTGTACTTTTCAGCAAAAAGAGCTTGTGATTCTAGAAGGTGAACTAAAAAGTCGTGAACAATTATTGTCAGAACATCGTGATAAGGTTGAAAAAATTAATATAGAATTGAATAAGTTGAATTCTTCATTGCAGGTGAGTTTTAAAAACCACTTGCTTGTTACATAGCGATTAATTACTTTGAATAATGGTTCTTTCTTATTTTCTAGACTGGCTCTGCTGAATTTGAAGATATGAAGAGATCACTTGCTCAAAGAACTCAGGAACAGTTACAAGAGATACTACTTCGTAAACAGTCGTAAGTAATAGTAATATTATTAACATAGTTTTTATTGTAATACATAATTAAACTTGTAATTTTTGTTCGCAGTGGTTAGTGGTATAAGTATGAAAGGGGATCTTAATTTAGGAGGGCTTTCAACATTTTTTGATATTAATTTTAAATTAATTATTTGTTTTGCTTGAGTTTTAAGTTTATAATCTTCAAAAATGAAGAAATTAAAAAGTGTAGTTAAAACTATATGAACTACAAAAACTGTACTGAAATAAGTGATCAAGATCATCCATAGATCCAGTGTTTCAGTATGTTAATAGATATGGCTAATTTGTCTGTTTTTATATTATTCACATTTAATTGTTGCCAAAGTTAGACAGTAATGTACTTAACTAATTCGGTTATCAAATGTTGTGATCTAATTATATAAGTATTGTCTGATATTGGCCATCTTTATATCTGAGTATGTTATTGGAATTATTCTGATTCTTATAGCCTGTAAAAATTGTGAAAGAGAATTATAAAACTATATACTAATTTAATTATCTCTCTATTGCTAATTTATAGAATTAAAATGCTGTATTAAAAGAAAATAATGATACATAAATTATAATTGTTAATGACAATAATTGTCACAATAAAGAAATCATAATGTGAATAATTTCTGAATAATCTGCTATAAGCCAAACAAATATATGATTGGTAAGCAGAATGATATTGAATAATTTCAAAATACTCTACCTGTTTGGACTTCTCAAAATTTTTGTTTTTGAGAATTTATAAAAACAATTCTAGAGGAGATTTTATATCATAATTTGTCTTTAAAATATTATTTCCAGAATCCATAAAAGCATTACATTGACCAAAATGAGGATTAATTAAATTTGATATTTATTTATTTAACACACAGCATTATATGAATAAAATTTTATTAAATTTCTTAGTTAATGCATATATTTAGTTATTTACATTTATTTTTTTCAAATATTTCTATTTTATTTTCATTTTATTACAGAATGTCATTAAATCTAAAACAATCTGCAAAACCAGCTAGTTTGTCAGTTGATGAAAATTCCATTCATTGTTCAGTTCCTGCTACACTTTCAAGTTCAGTTGGTACAGCTGACACTTTCCATACAGCAACATCTCCATGCTCAGGTGATGAAGAATATGGGAAGAAAAGTAACTATTCTACTAGCTCGTTTGAAAAAATATCACCACCAACTGAAATTCACAATGCACAAAAACTTAGCAATTCGTATTGTAATAAGGTTTGTATTTGATGTTTGGAAGTTTTAAAATTTAAATAATGGTTAAACATAATATAAAAATAGACAAAGTTTGAAAAAGTAATTATATTTCAAGGAAATGTGAAGCCTATTTCTGATAATTACATAATTGTTAGTGAAAATTAACAATACTCTTTATTCAAAATAAATTTCTAGTAAAGTTTGTTTCTGTTGTAGTTGAAATTATTATAATGACATTGTCCTTTTTTGCAGCCATATTGTTGGCTCGTACTTTTGTGTATATAAATATCTTTTAAATTATTCACCACATTTGAAGCTGGTGGCCTTTATTACACCAATAATATCAAGAATAAATGTAGCCGTTATAACTTGCAATTTTGAATATTTTTTATTTAGAACTTAAATACATTTCAGATTTATCCAATAAATCCTTTGAATGCATCTGAGGCTGTTCAGGCACTTTGTGATAAAGTGGCTCAGCAGAAATCTCTTATAATCAGTTCCCTAGCAAGTGATAACTTTAACAGTTCAGACCTTAATCGACAAATAGCTGTAAGTAAAATATATATTATTGTAAGTAACTAAAATAATTTGTATTTGAGCATATAGAGTGTTTAATAATAAAAATGAAGTATTTAATTTATATACCAAGTTATGAGATACATTTTCTTCATTGCATTCAAATCTTTTGTCTGAAATTACAGTTTTTGACTTGCATAAATCTATGAACTCATAATTTTTTGGGGAATAGGAACTATCACCTTCCTTTCATTAGTATGTATAAAGTTGTTAACAACTATTTTAATTCAGTCTTTCATAATAAATAATTATAAACCTCTCATTAGATTGTATTTTTCTAGGAAATTTATATCGATGGTATTTAAAAGTTATGCTTAAAATTGCAAAGCAAGTAGTTGAAATATAAGGAATTGTGCACACAATTTGGTGCCAAATTTACATTCATGTTTTAAATTATATCTGTGATACTTGTAGTTATAGTTCATTGAAAAATATTGTGATGTAGCAGGAATTTATTGAAGGAATAATTGACCTAAATATAAAAAGCCAAAAATTGATTCTTTCACATATTTTTACAATTTGTGGTTTAGTGTTACAATTTTTTTCCTTGTTAGTTAATTCAATAAAGATGATTTCCAAACTACTAATTACATTTCAACAAATTTCACTTTATTAATACTCTTGATTATCCATGTGCAGTTGAACTGATTTGTGGCTCAATCATTACAAGGTATTTTTAAAGAATTAGAGGGACCTACAAAGACCCTTTCAAGACCAAACTTGGGCACCTGTCAATCTTTGGTTAATTTTTTGTTTGAGAAAGTTTCAAATTGATTTATTTCTTTTATCATTGATTCTTCAACAATTTAAAAGAAAAGGAAGCATATCGTCTTAACAATTAACCCAACACAATTTAGAAATTTGACCTAGGAGAGTCTACAAGATACTTAGCTTTACAATATGGTATAGCTGAAACAACAGTTTGTGGTCTCCAAAGAAAGTGAGGATAAATTGATTAGCTACACCAGTAATTATGATTCATCAAGTGGCTTATTAGGCAGAGAAACAATTAAACTGTCAACTTGGGATGGTCATGAGAAAGAGATGTTGGAACGGTTTAAGCAATGAAGGGCACAAAACATTCTTGTTTCTGGAATTATCTGCGCAAAACAATATTTTGGTGCATTAGGAATTTAAGTCAATTTCAGTGCATCCTTGGGCTGACTGAACATTTGTAGTTTGTATTGTTTTCTGATTTATTTTCCTTTATTTTAGAGTGTAATATAAAAGGTATTAGGTTTAATTTTTTTGTGTTATGGCATTAGGGTATTTAGTATAGATAAAATTACAGAGTACATCATCTATAAGTAGAACAGTTTCAACTACAATACGATAGTTCTTTATTTCAGAAGAAGGAAGAACATTGGTCAGCATCACAAAAGGTAAGCGTATGTAGGGTTTCATTGTGTAAAAAACCTAACTATGTTAATGTAAAGTCAGTATATTTCACTTGTTTATGTGTACTTTGGTTTATCTGTTGTTTTTGATTATCTATATCAATTCTCCCTCCATTACTGTATAAGGCAATTAAGTTTCATAATCCCATAATTTCATTGTACCATTACAGTGCAAGATAAAATTTAAATCATCTGTATAATAATTTTAGTTGGTACCTCAATCTATATTATATATAATAAATAAAAAGATGGCCAATAAACAGCATATGACGTATTGCTGACTTATTGGTCATCTTTTTGTAAATTTTAGTCAGAAAACTTTGTTGTTATATTCTATATAATCCCTTTTGGTGACATACAGGTTCTGCAGGAACTTAAGAGGCAGTACATAAAAGTAGAAATGGCAATTGAACAACAGCCATTGCATATGGACAATGTGGCAAGCAGTGAAGAATCTGATGACTTATCTACATCAGCTGATGATGGGTATGACAAGAATAATATGCTATGTATAATATCTTTTTTTTAAGCTGTACTAAGTAAGAACTACATTATTATTTTAAAGATATTATTGAGAAATTCTGGCGTTAATAATGGAACACATTATGAAAAGATGATAGACAACAGCAAATAGTTACAAATTTGTAAAAGAAGGAATTTTTCCTTTTATAAGCATTATTACAACAACAAAATTATATCTATGCAACATGCATAATGTTAACAATAGAATCACTTTTCACACAAGGAACTTTAATTTTCACAGCATTTGTTTTCTTTGTAACAGATTATCTGAAAATTTAAGTGATGTCATTAAAAGTGACTCCAGCAGTATACTAGATGAATCCTCCTCTCGGCGATCATCACTGAATTTGCATCCAAGAATTTTGCAGTATGTATCTTCATAATGTGTTGAAATAATGTATTTACTTTTCAATTATTATAAATGATAGAGCTATAAAATATTTTTTCATAGAATAGTACCATATATATATATATATATAATATATATATACATATATATATAATATATATATCATATAATATATGTGGGATAAGTGACGAAGTCACGCATTTGATAATTGGATAGAAAGAAAGATAGAAATAATTGGGAGAAAGGCAGGAAATATCGCGCTCATTAAATCTTATGTACGGCATGGACTCATGCACAAGGAAATACATATGTCAAGCGTAGAATGAGAATGGAAGAAGGAAGAAAGACTGAAAAAATTCGATGTGGCCGGGACTCGAACCTGGGTCCACGAAACAACAGTGCATCACCCCTAGAGGCCGGGGCGTGCGTCTATCCACTCCGCCACCACATCGAGTACGACCAACCGAGCATTTCAGTCTATATATCTAGGTTTTCAAGTTAGGAGGATAGAGAAAGGATGGAAGATTAGGAGCATCCGTTAGGATAAATAATATATATATATGGATAATGACGAAGTCTAAGATATAGACTGAAAATGCTCGGTTGTCGTACTCGATGTGGTGGCGGAGTGGATAGACGCACGCCCCGGCTCTAGGGTGATGCACTGTTGTTTCGGCACCCAGGTCGATCCTGGCCACATCGAATTTTTTCAGTCTTTCTCCTTCTTCCATTCCTTCTACGCTTGACATATGTATTCTCCTTGTGCATGAGTCCATGCCGTACATATGATTAATGAGCGAATTTCCTGCCTTTCTCCCAAATATTTCTATCTTTCTTTCTATCCAATTATATAATATATATATATATATATATATATATATATATATATATGAGTCAGGAAATGACATTGTCATGTTTATTAAAACAATTAATGGGGAAAGGACAGAGAGATAGAAAGATGACTTACACATGGTAGACACCTTGTGAGGTTTAGAGAACTTGAATTTTCGGAGGCACCGCCCCCTTCATCAGAAAGTTAGGAAGACATTTCCAGTGATCGGCTAGCCGATCACCCACGTTCGAGTCCTGGCAACAACAAATTTTTTCAGTCTTTCTTCCTTCTTCCATTCCCTTCTACGCTTGACATATGTATTTCCTTGTGCATGATTCCATGCCGTACATATGATTCAAAGAGTGAATTTCCTGCCTTTCTCCCAAATATTTCTATCTTTCTTTCTATATATATATATACATATACATTGTCATGTTAATTAAAGCAATTAATAAGGACAGGAAAGAGAGAAAGTAGATGAATTACCTGAGGTTCGTAGACACCTTGTAAGGTTTGGAGTTACTGAATTTTTGGAGGCACCGCCCCCTTCATCAGAAAGTTAGGAAGACATTTCCAGTCTTCAGAAAGTTAGGAAGACATTTCTAGTGATCGGCTAGTTGACTAAAATCTTTTGGTGTTCGTCCTGTTTTGTAGATTTTGCAAACTATCCTAAACAGCCATGATATTGCTTCTTCACCCTATGGTCTTATGCTGGAATGTTCTCAATTCCTGGTGCTTTACAATTGTTCAGGTCTATCAGCATCCTATCAAACTCCAACCTTAAAATTTTGTCCCCCAACACTTCATCTTCCACCTCTTCTTCTTCTATTACTGAGTGATCTAGATTTCTATCATGATGTAGCTGTTTTAGATATTCTTTCCAAATTTCTGCTTTTTCTTCTTTATCCACAATTGGCTTTCCAGCCACTCTCTTGATGTTCTTACTAATATATTTCCTCTCCGAAGGTTTTTTTGATTTTTGTATAAGCTGCGTCTATTTTCTCTTTCACCATAAAATCTTCAACTGCTTTGCATTTCTCTTGTAGCCAAGCCTTTGTCATTTTACATATTTACAGTCGCCAGTCAACTGATCACTGGAAATGTCACCAACTTTCTATCTCTCTTTCTGCTCCATTATTTTTTAGTTTTTTTAATGCTTTCTTTGCAATAATTTATTTAAATTAATTTTAGGTCTAGACTTGATTCTCCTCGAAATCCTGCTGTTTACTCATCAAATGCTGTAAGTGCCCTGTACCCTTCATTAGCTCTATTTGTGTACATGGTACATTGTTTTTCTCCTAGCATATAATATAATTTTTCGTCTTTACAGAGTCAAGAAAATGATAATCACCTGAAGGTTAATGTCAGTATACCAGCTTCTATATCAGGTTAATATAATGTTTAGTTGCATCAGTACAATTAAAAATTTCAAAACATTTAATAACAATTGTACATTTAATGATCTAGAATCCTGTAGCAGCTGGGTAGAAATTCCTTCGTATGTGCTTCGTGGTGCAGGCTCTTCCACACATTACGAGTATGATATACACATCAATATTGGTGGGGATAGATGGACACTGTTACGACGTTACAGAAGATTTCGTGAATTACATTTTGCAATGAAATATAAATATGGACCAAAGGTAATTATCTGAAAGATGAGGCAATAAAATATTAATTGTAAATTCTGATAGATAATTGATTTTTGAAAGTTTTATAAATGTTATTTTGAGTCCGTATAAAACTTGTGAAAGTATGGTACAAGTATAATATGTATCACTGTTTTTTTTTATGAAATACATTTTGTAATTTTTTGAGTCACATTATAACTTCGTGGTGCCATGAAACTGACTTATGTGTAGAGTTATACAATTGAATGATGTTCTGTAAAGACATGATTATTTAAAAATCAATATCAAACAATCCTCAATGAAAGACTAGGATTATTTTATTACATATCATATTTATGTTTCAGTATAACATGTCATTGTTGAATGTAGAATATTTTTCAGTCAGCACCAAAATTTATATTATAGTTCGAATTATATGAATTAAATTAAAGCATTCGTACAATTTTACAGCTAGATAATGATTATAATGGAATTATTATAATGAACATTTCTCATGAAATAGGCAAATGATCTGATTGTATGACATTTGAACAGATCACATTTTGAAGGTCAAATCTTATAGTGAAATGTTCTTATGATCCCCCAACAGTAGTAATCCCAAAACCTTGTTTTTGTTTTACAATGTTATTATTATATTCATCACGTCTGATTTTGTTGTTCATATTCTATTACAACCCTACTTTTAAGAAATGAATTCTACCTGCATCCTAATTCTGTGATACACTGTGTTAGTGGACTAAAATATGTTTACTTGAATTTAAAATATTTGGATTTCTTTTGTTTTAGTTTTAAAATTATCTCTCCTTACACAAATATTAACTACATGACTAGATTTTGCTTTGGATAAAAAAGATTTTGGAAAATAGTATATAGGAGAATAGAATGTCAAATAGAATGTGAATTTGGAGAAGATCAGTTTGGTTTTAGGAATAATATAGGGACAAGACAAGCAATATTGACTTTGCGATTTATTTTAGAAGACAGGATACGAAAAAACTGGCCTCGTTCATTTGTAGATTTAGAAAAAGCGTTTGATAATGTGAACTGGAACACATTATTAAGTATTCTGAAGAGCACTGGAATAAAATATTGAGAAAGGAGGCTAATACACAACCTCTATAGGAGACAGGCAGCAGTAATTAGAATAGAAGACCAAGAAAAGAAAGTCGTAATCAAGAAAGGATTAAGACAAGGATGTAGTCTGTTGCCCATGCTGTTTAACTTATATATAGAACATGCAATGAGGAAAGTTAGAACAGAATATGGAACAGGAATCATACTGCAAGGCGAAGAAATAAAAACATTATGCTTTGCTGACGATATTGTAGTATTAAGGTAGTCATAAGAGGACTTGGAAACCATAATAAATGGCATGAATGTAGTCCTGCAGAAAGAGTTCAATATGAGGATTAATTGAGGCAAAACCAAGGCAATGGAGTGGAATAACAAAGCGTGTTAGATTGGGAAGGGATATTTTGACGGAAGTTCAGGAATTCTGTTACTTGGGAAGCGTAATAACTATGGATTGTAGAAGTATAGTAGACATATAGAGTAGGATAGCATAGGCAAGGAAGGCTTTTGCAAAAAAGAGGAATTTACTTATGGGTAATATAAGTGTGAATATTGGGAAATCGTTGCTAAAAATGTTCATATGGAGCGTGGTGTTATATGAGTTCGAAATGTGGATGATAGGAGTTGGGGAAATGTAAAGAATAGAATCTGTCGAAATGTGGTGCTATAGGCGAATACTGAAAATCAGATGGGTGGATAGAATCACAAACAAGGAAGTTTTTAACAGAATAGGGGAAAAGCGAACAATATGGAGGACGTTGACTAAGAGAAGAGATAGATTAATAGGCCACGTTTTATGACATGAGAGTCTTGTAAAATTAGCATTAGAGGGAAGTGTGTGGGGTAAGAACAGAAGAGGGAGGCCAATGATGAAATACGCTAAGCAAATTAGGGACAATGTGGGTTGTGCTAGTTATAAGGAAATAAAAAGGCTGCATAAGATAGGTTAGCTTGGAGGGTTGCATCAGACAAGTCTTAGGACTGAATACCTCAACAAAAAAAGATTTGACACCATTAATATATTTATTTCTATTTCAGGTTGAAGCATTACCATTTCCTCCAAGGCGTTTCTTCTCCAAAAATTCTGAATCTGTGGCGAGATTACGAAGACGAGACTTGGAACATTACTTGAGGTTATTATTTGAAGTTTGTTCATTAATGGAAAATTGTCCTCTCAGTTCTTGTCGACAAAACCCCTCTAAATTAGCTATGCTTGAATTTTCTTCCTTTTTTAGAAAAGGTGTATTTGAAACAAGCAAGTATGGCACAAGTTAAATGTCTCTGTGCAAAAGTAATGAGATTAATGGGAATTGATTATGTGGTAGCCAGCTCTGTCGCTGTGTCTTAGAAGCATTTAAAACAATGACAGTTTATTAAAAGAATTTTTCTGTGATATATTTGTATTTTTTTAATAGTAATACACTAAATAGAGTTTATTGAAAGTAGTAACTTTAATGAGCAAGAAAGTTTTTTGCCAAAGCTGTATTAAATTATGCTAATATTGTTGTAAATATTGATATTTATGCTGTTGTAAACTGAAATTGGAATCTGTTGAAAACCTGCATATTTTAATTATTTATTTTTTAATGAAATATTGTTATAATTGTTCTCATATAAATATTTAAGAAATGAGTTAATTATCTTTAACATGAGTAATTTAATGTGTTATTGTAATTTTATGGTAGTGACAAAACAATATTTCTCATGCAGAAAGATAAAACTCTTCTGTTACTGTGTGGAATTCATGTTTACTCAATTACACACAGAATCTTTGGTTTTTAAGATCTAGTATATCTTCTTCCTGATACAACCAAAAAGAATATTGATCTTGTAAGACATTTGTGATTCTTACAGATATAAAAAAATTATCATTAAATTCTTTTGTAAAATTATGAAAACATTTTTAATTAATTAGTTAGAATTCTTGATGTCATAATGTTTTGTTTTCAATAATGTTATATAGTATACAATAAAACTCGAGAGTTAGATATTTGTTCCAATAAAAGCAGTTCTCATTGCAGAGCAACTTGTTCTAGATGTTTGCCCTGTCACAAGTTTCTTCTTTTTGAGTGGATTCTGAGTAACTAAACATTGTTATTTAATTATACACTCTTAATGATATTTAACAAAATAATTATTTATAAGACAAAAAATATTTAAGTCTGCTACAAATCTGATGTGTAGTTCCATAAAAGTATATTGTGCCTCATAAATTTATAAATATTGTAAATCAATAATTGAATAATTGTGCTGGAGTTTCATAAAGTAATTTATAAATTATATACAGAATGAAAATTCTCATTTAACCTTTTAATTTCCCTAGTTTAATTCATTGAAACCCAAGCTTGTATATCATGTGGTATTAATTAAACTTGAGGGTGACTCCAAATATAGCTTAAAACTTTAGTAGATTATTGCTCAATATTACTGCAATTGTTGAAATTATATGGTCTTCCTTCAAGTGTATATTTTCTTATAAATGTAAAAGAATTAATGGATGAAATTGCATCAAGGTTTTAAATAAGCAGACAATTCTCATGAATGTATATCTTTATTGGTGTTTGAAACAAGATGAATAGAGTTGTTTGTATTATTTTGAAGAATAATACATTTATTTAATGCATGGTCATTTTGATTTTTTTTGGGGGGGGGGGGGTTAACAGGCTACATGAGGGTGATCCTTACCTTTCTTTGGAATAAAAGTATTACTTTTCATAAAAGAAGACTGAGAGAAGTAAAAATCACAATAATAATTATAGCATTTAATTATTTCCGCTTTATTATTCTGAAGAATAGACTCTCCACTTACCGTTAATTAACATTGAGCAGTTCGTATCGTACATTTAATTTCAGATGAAAAAGAGTGTCCATTTTGCTCTTTTCTGTGTAACTTTTGATATTACTATAATTGATATTCAAACTAAAAATATAAGACTATGATAGAATCTGTAGATGCGTTAATTACAATATAGTTAGACATGGAAAGGAATTTTAATTATTTGTTAAAAAAATTTTAATTAATTTGCTATTCTACTCTTAATGTTTTATAGTTTCACATAACTTATATCTTGAACATGTTTCAAGTATGGTCCTAAATTGAAAGTCTAAACCTGGAGTTTAAAAGTAATGGCAATTGTGGTCCAAGATTATTTTTATAATCTTCAACATGCTTATATAGATACAAGTTCATTCGAATTAACAACCTGTACAACAGGCAACTAAAATTTATTAAACAAAATAGACATTTCGACCGACACCTGTGTCAATATTTATAGTATACTGAAGTTAAAAAAATATGATGTTATTGAAATTTCCTCACATAATCTTGGTAGAAAATATGATTCGGTATTTTTTTTCAGTCCAAATAAGCATTATAGTACTATAATTATAATCAAAATGTTTAAATAATTGGAGGAAAATTTGGTGCTTTGTTTAAATTTACTTTTTCAAAGTTGGCTTTTTTTAACTGTTAAATGCAAAATTTAATAACTTTTTTATCAAGTGAAACCCTTTTTACCCAAACTTGTGATACTGATATTAAAAATTGATTATGTTGTTTGTTTTAATTTTTGCATATGGTACCTTCTAATATATGTATTGTAATTTACAATCTTTCAAAAATATAGAAGCTATAATTATTACATTATTGTGAATGTTGGAATATTTTAAATGTGAAACCAGATACTATGCTATTCCTATCGTTCTTAATGTTAAAAAATAATTAGTAATACTTATATTTGTATTTGGTTCTTGACATGAAATGTTATTTAGTTCAATTTTTTTCTAAGCATCTGTTTTGCTTTTTGGCCTGTAATACATAAACTACCACCACTGTGTTAACTTCAATACTGCCAAAAATTTGTGAGAAAATTTCTTCTGATATATTGTGCACTCTAAGCATAAAGCTTTGGTTCATATTCTTGTTTTTTTTTTAATTATTTACTCAGGTTATTTGTCATTACCATTATGAAAATACTGTGTACTAAGGTTGTGTGGTGAATAGTTCTCAAATCTAGTCTGCAATTGTGTGGATCTGACTTTCTTGCTGAAGAAAATTAACTGCTTTGTATATTTCACAAGTTCTCTTCATTTGTAGATTATTCTCAAATTCATAAATTCATGGGAAATACGCCAAACATGTTTCAAAAAGCGTATTTCCTATCTTTCTCCCTCATTTACTATCCTTACTTACTATCCTAATATCCAAAAAACCTGTGACTTCATCACGTTACAAACGTTTCATTAATTTATATATATATATATATATTAACATTGAGCAGTTCGTATCGTACATTTAATTTCAGATGACTTGAAAACCTAATATATATAGACTGAAAATGTTCGGTTGGTCGTACTCAATGTGGTGGCGGAGTGGATAGACGCACGCCCGGCTCTAGGGGTGATGCACTGTTGTTTCGTGCACCCAGGTTCGAGTCCTGGCCACATCGAATTTTTTCAGTCTTTCTTCCTTCTTCCATCCCCTTCTACGCTTGACATATGTATTTCCTTGTGCATGATTCCATGCCGTACATATGATTTAAAGAGCGAATTTCCTGCCTTTCTCCCAAATATTTCTATCTTTCTTTCTATCCAAATATCAAAAATATATATATAAACTATAGAAAGAGTTGAATCTATAAGTGGAGTGTATTTGAATACATTTGAGATAGCTTTGTCTTTTCTTCAGTATGTTAGTAATACAACTTTTGTTAAAAATGTGAGAGGAAAAACCATTTACATTTTATTTCTATAAAACTTGTGTTATACATAGATCAAATAATTCTCTCCTTTGAAATTTATGTAATTACTAAAAGCACTTTTAGTTTAAAATATTAGTCATTTTTAAATTTAAGTGATCATATACCTTAGTTATGAAAAATAGAAAGAATATCTTTGGAATTGATTGGAGCTTTATGAGACACCATATTATAATGTATATTGGAATTAATATTTGTACATTTAAGTGTTATAGCTTTGATGGAAATATTGTAAACAAAAGTTTAATTTGTACTGAAGAAATTGTATTTAGTGATAGAAGAAGACAATAGCTTGGAATGTCTGTATAATCTATCATAGTATTAAATGGCAATAATTTATTTTATATGATTTGGTCATTTGTAATGTAATTAATTGTTGCTCATTTGAAATTGTTACCAATTGACACAAAAATATTAGACTTACAGTGAAAATATGAACTATTATGTAGTTATTTCAAGTACTGTTGCTGCTGTACATGTGTACTAGCTTTAACATATATTTTCAAACATAATAAATAGGGGAAAAATATTTTTAAGAAATTGTGATCAAAGTGCTGCTATTTGCAAAATCAGGTGCTATATTTGCTGTTTATTGTTTTAGAATGTATACTTTGTTGTATTGTGTGAATGTTATAGCGGTTGCAATCCAATAAATAAACAAAATAAAAACAATGTTTTTTTTCTTCCTATTTTTAGCATGCAGAAAGTAAAAGTTGTTTCGACATTGTGTAATCATTTTGTACTAGCCGGGTACCCAGTGTTGCTCTGGAAATAATTTATCTTAGCACCACTGCAGTATAAAATTGAACAGAAATCCCTTTTAAATGAATTTTCCTAGCATTAACTAAAATAAGTAAAAATACAGCCAAATAAGCCAGAAAACAAATTTAATTAACATTTGGTTATTATTAATACTTTGTGGATGTCTTCAGGTAATTTTTTAATGGATAAACTAATTACATTTTGAGTAAATCTTCACTGTTGTGATAAAGCATGGTTACGTGAGAACAAAATCTATCCTGCAAGCTCTATATGTCATCAGAATAAGTCCTGTTATGGTCTGAAATGGAACAAGGAAGGAACTAATCTTCAAAAGATTGACTGAAATATTTCTCCGGGATGAGCACGCCTTAACACCAAAGCTTCCAGGCAATCTGTTGAATTTATAGGAACCCATAAGGGACAAGCTTTATAAGCTGCAGTGCAGTTGTGGAGGCCCTCGGTGCATAGTATACATTGTTTAAGGAGGGGTCTGTAGGAGTTTCCTCTCGTAGGTGTGTTTCCACTGATTGACTGTGGGGCTCACCTTTGGGAGTGCCTCACACTGTTTTTTTTTCATGCCGAGGCTCCTGCATGTATCTTTGTGTATGTACTGGGGTCAAAGAGCTTGGGCATATGTAAGAGTTGTCTACTGATCCCATTGGATCAGTCAACCAGCTGCCTCTGAAAACTGGTGAAGACACAGAGAAGGGAATGCTGTGATCCCACAGCAAACTAGTCTCCTGTCATTTGGGTGTGAAAATAGTACCCAAAAGCCTGATCTCCCTGAAGCAGGTTTTCTAGGATCTTCCTTGCATCTCTTTTAGGTGAAACACTAGATGGGATCTTTAAAACATAGCCAGTGAGCCCTTGTTTACCTTCTACATCCCCCTTTTCAATTCCCTTCCTATGCTATTAAAGGGGAGTTGCTGTTATTTAAAAAATCATAAATTGCTTTTATTTATATAAATAAATGAAGTAATTCATTTAAACAAAATTAATATTTCTAAACACAAGTAAATAGTCATGAATAAATCATCTTTACTTTACATTAACATCCCATGTTTTTATAGTGAGTTATCATCAAAACATGTATTTATACAAACCACAGTTTTATATTTTTTGTAAATAACCTTTAGTTTCTGCATGTATTTATTTCATGTTACAGAAATTTATAATTATCATCTTAGCCCCTCAAAATCTCAATTAATAGGAATACTGTGCATCTGCACCAGGTACCGAGTAGTGTGCCATGAGATTTATTGTATCAGTTTCTTACAGGGAAATTTTAGTAGGCTTTGTGGTGTAAGAAAATTCTCAAACTCGACAAGTTACAAATATTTTACCTTGTGAAAAAATGTGACACTTAAAATTAAGTCGATCAACCTAGCAAAATATAAATTCCAAATTTTTTCAATGGGGAAAAGTGAATAATTTTATAAAAATATTCCTTTATTTATTACAATATAAAAAATCACAGTTACTGGCATGTAGTTAACTGATAAATAACAAGAAAGTTGAAGTGTAATTATCTCCAAATATCTTGCAACAGCCTTCCAGAGTTATTCAGATCCTTCATAACAATGTCCGATTCATTCTTATCAATGCCTATAAATAAGAACGGTTGAATTTAATAATAAGGCTAATCTTTAATGAAAACTGATTTTCAGAACAATGGTTGATTACCTTTCACTTCTTGTATAACCATCTGGATGGCGCTTATAACATCCTTAGCCATATTTTTAACATCGCCACATAAAAATAAAATAGCATTATTGTCCAATAATTGCTCAACAAATTCTTCTTTGTACAACTGAATACTGTCCTAGAATAAATTAATAATTAATGTTTCTTTATCATCTATTAAGTTCTCAATTTGTCTTTGGAAAGTAAATAAATATAAATAATGCCAAATAAATGTTGAATAATTTCCATTAAAGAACAGAGTAATTCTGCTTGTAAGTCAAGAATGGTCTGTTTTTGGCCTAATTTAAACATTAATTAACAATTATTATGTATTCAGAATCTTGCTATACAGATATAAACAGAATTATTGGTTATTCAATGCTTCTTTGTGAATATTTTTTCTGCAAGGGAAATACTTCTTTCTATTACCTTGGACCTAAATTACCCAATAATAAGATCAATCTGAATTACATAATTTTTTTCTTTCAATTTACTAACTCGATGTTCAAATGAATAGATAATAGAATACAAAAATTATTCTAGTTTGAACAATAACAGGTACATAAAGAACATATAAGTTGGGAAAACAAAAAAAATATCTGGATACAACATTCCCCAAACATGAAACTGTTACAGGTATTTACAAAATCTACTGGCAACAATTTTTATGCTACATCAAGATATATACCTACAAATTCAATTGTCTATATAACTTGGTGTCAAATTCAAATTGAAATATACTAAACTTGAAGTAAATTCTGGAGCTTATTTTATTTTTTTGAATATTTGTGTATGAAACGTTAAATGAAGTGATAATGGACTTCTGGATGATAAATGTAACATGAAAATTTACACGCAACAATGCGGGCCAGCTTGCGAGTTGCAATTGTCGCAACTCGGGCCAACAATGGAGTCTGGCGAGACTCAAGCAGTCGTCATGGGGTAGTGAAGGAAGAAGGATGTGTCGGCAGTTGCGGACGAAGAAAGACCACGCCCTGTAGTGATAATTTTTCTCATGTTCTGAAATGGATTAAAGTTATTAAAATCCACTTTTTTGGTATTTTTATTAAAAAATACCTGGCACCCAAAAAGCATTTAAATCCTCGAATACGGAGGTATGCCGGATCTTCTACATTTGGCGCCGCAGCGTTGGGGCCCGAACAACGTGGTTTGGTGAGGACGACTACGTGGTACCCTAGAATTATACGACGACTGAAGAAGTGGGAGGCGCTGAAAAAGGAACGCTGGGGAAGAGAACTGTTCTACGCATAGCTGAGGAGTCAAGTGTTCCACTGACCGCTGCGTGGATTTCGTCGAGAGGTGTGTGTTGTGTATTTTGTTAAAATGGAAGAAGTGCAGGAGGCTATTACGTGTGAAAGAGTAGATGAGAAGGCAGAGGACGCTATGCTCAGGGACATAATAAGATGTTTGATGAAAAATGAGGAAGTTCTTGATAACATGGTTAATAGTATTATGAAAAAAGAGGAAGTTCTTGATGACAGGGATAAGGGTATTAAGGAAATGCATGCAGATGTATATAAGGAAGAATGTGTAAATAGTAGTGATAAGCAGATAGAAAATATGGTAGAAGTAGAGCGGTGTGTAGATACGAAGTTCAGTAACATAGAAGGGAACAGGATAGTAATTTTAGAGAAATCGGTAGAAAACTTATATGACCAGTGGAAGGCAATTTCAGTTAGTAACATGAGTGTGACCCCAAAGGGAGGAATCGAATTGCAAATGCCCCGTTTTGTTAATGGAGAAAGACAAAATCCTAAGAAGTTTATAGATGAATTACAGGAGTATTTTGCAATTGTTAATATCCCAGAACATAACAAAGCGAGAGTGATGAGACAGTGCTTAGGAGAGAAAATTGTTAATTGGTTAGATGTAGTAGTAGGGGAGGAGCAGAGATTTGAGGTGCTTAAGAGAAAATTTTTGGAAAGATTTTGGGATCAGAACAAACAGAGGGTGATTGTAGAAACCTTGTATAATGGGAAATACAGAGGCAGTAAGGATGGGACGAGAGAGGAATATTTCCTGGCTATGATAAATAAGAACAAATACTTGGATACCCCATTGGGTGATGAAGAACTTGTAAACAGAATCAAGTTCCATTTTGAGGTGGAAATAATTAAAGCTATTGGTGAGGGGCAGAAATCTGTGCTAGATATGCTGAAATTACTCAAATTCCTGGATGATGTAGAACAGGAAGAGAGGAGGAAGTCACATGTGGGAATGACTTGTGATAGGGAGACGGACGAAATGAATAGATATAGAAATCCCAGAGAAAATGTAATGAGTATAGGGATAATAATTGGATTACATGGAGACGTGATGACCAGCACGAAGAAGAAAGGGGAAATTATAGATCTCAGCAGGCTGGAAAAGATAGACCTTCTTCAATGGTGAATCCCCTGGTTGAGGAAGAAAAGAATAGGGACTACAAAAAAAATCAGATAATACCAATTTTGGTGAATAGGAAAGAATTATTAGAAGAAATTGAGGATGAAGGGGAAGAGAAATCATCTGACCATGAATTGTTATCTGTTGATATTGACATTGAGGGAGATGGGAAAAGAAGAGCCATTCTTGACACTGGAGCTACATCTACGGTTATCAGTGAACAATTATATCTTGAGCTGATGGAAAGGAAAGCAATTCTAGAAAGCTTGCCTATAACTGGGATGAGAGTGTATGCAGCCATTGGGAAGAAATTTGAGAAAAGCAGTAAACAGATTCTTTTAAAGGTTAGAATCCAAGGTCAGGAGATGCTTATTAGATGTATAGTAGTTAAGTCTTTGTTTGTACTTTTTGTATTGGGCTTAGATTGGATTGTCAAGCATAAAGTAGTTTTGTATTTTAGTAAAAAAGAGTGTCATATGGGTTTACCAAATGAGATAGCCAAGGAAATAGAAATAAAACTACCATTGGGGGCTAAGGATGGACCAAAACAGCAAAGAGATCATTTGTTAAAAAATGAGAGTGTGGTTGCTGTAACAATAAAGGAAGATCTGATGCGGAAGGATCGATTTCATGATGTAGTTAAGAAAGTTGAAGTGGAGGTTAATCATAATGTAGAGAGGGACATAAGGTTGTTAAAATTATTTGATGTATTTGCAAATAAGTTTAAGAAAAAATTTAAACGTGTAGAGCATCAGATGGAAGCTGATAAGTGTGAAGGTAATGCGAACGCATTGAATAAGCAGGTTAGGGAACAGCTGATTATGTTTGCAAACAAGGATGAAGTAGTGAAATGTTTTGTTAATAGATTTAAGAATAACTCCCGAAAAACGTACAAGAGAAAGGTACGTGGGAGAAACATTCATCAAAAAACTAAGCGGAACTTAATGATTAGCGGAAAATGTGCTTCTATGTCTCAAAATTGTGCATCCTATGGTGAAAACAGAGCAGGAAGAAAGTTATGGAATAGGGGTGGATGTGGATTTCCTTGGAATCCAGGTGGAAAAACTGAATGCGGTATTCTGTTAATGTCAAACTAATAAAGATCAGATGATACATCAAATTCAACTGGCAACAATTAAAATAAATGTCATATGATCTGTCAGATCTGTAAAATTTTATGTAATAACATTGTAAATAGTTATAAGAAACAGATGTTCTGTTGAAAATTTGCGACGTGCGTTGAACAGCTGTTGTGCAGAGACAGTTGACTATAGAAAAATTATGGCCAAAGTAATTTTGGATCTTGACAGCGAACAGCTGATTACAGAGTTCTTAAAGAAATTGTTTGAGTTGAAGTTATGTGGTTGTAATTAAAGTTATATTAATTTTGAATTATTTAATTGATGAAATTGTACGTCAGAAAAATTTGTAATTAATTTATGAGTGAATTTTTGTAAAACCTAATGTAATTTTGACTAAGGGCGTTGGTCAGTCAAATTGTTTATGACTGTGTTTCAGTAAGTGTCATTAAAAAATTGTACAATTTTTTAAATTCATTGGGGGCGGGGATAATGTAATATGAAAAGTTACACGCAACAATGCGGGCCAGCTTGCGAGTTGCAATTGTCGCAACTCGGGCCAACAATGGAGTCTGGCGAGACTCGAGCAGTCGTCATGGGGTAGTGAAGGGAGAAGGATGTGTCGGCAGTTGCGGACGGAGAAAGACCATGCCCTGTAGTGATAATTTTTCTCATGTTCTGAAATGGATTAAAGTTATTAAAATCCACTTTTTTGGTATTTTTATTAAAAAATACCTGGCGCCCAAAAAGCATTTAAATCCTCGAATACGGAGGTACGCCGGATCTTCTACAAGTAGTTGTGTAAAGTTACTGATATGACTTACTTGTACATATTTGGGATATTCTCCATTTTTTTCCTCCCGAGAAAATGATAAAAAAAGTCTTGATAAGGTTTTGTTGTCTATAAAGTTTTGTAACTCTGATCTGAAATGATTTTAAATAATTACTTGCAAGATATATAATACTCCTTAAACATTCAATTTTATTAATTGTAAACTATGTGTTGTTGTTATGAATTTCTATGCCTGATAAAAGGTAAAACACATCTGTGCAAATTAACACACTGTAAACAAATATCAATATGCAAAATAAAAATAAAATCATATTGGGTATGCAGAATAGAAATCCAAAGAAATATAAATATTGAAAGAAAGCTAACTTTGATTGTGTAAATATATTCCTGATTAAATGGAATAAAAGTGACCATTAAACTTTGAAATTAATGGCAAAAGGTTTGCAATATTATGAAAAACTTTGGTAGTTATGGAAGTTATGAATTTGGACACATTTGTAAAAATTAACAGACAAATTTATTTTACTCAAAAAATGGATGTTTATATTTATTTTTTTAAAAAAATTAGTCTGGCATTTATAATGTTAACAAATAAACATCATTTAAGCCAGTAAGTCAAAAATTGAACTGAATCCAGGATGCAAATTTTTCAATAAAATACAAATAATTTAATTAAAACATTTTGCCCCCAACTTTCAGGATCTCCTCGGTCTATTAGGTAAAATATTATTTCATGTTGCTGTAGTAACATCTGGGGCCACAATTTTTTAATATTATAATTTACAACTGAGAAGGTCCCAGATGTTGGAGTTGAAACATTTTAATCAAAATTAAATTCTTCTATTTCTGACTTTAGGTCATTCTTTGTATTTTATTTATAATAATATGGAGGATGTTGACCAAGAGAAGGAATAGATTAATAGGCGACATTTGGAGACACGAGAGTATTGTAAAAATTAGCATTAGAGGGAAATGTGTGGGGTAAGAACAGAAGAGGGAGGCCGAGGATGAAATGCGCTATGCAGATTAGGTAGGATGTGAGTCATGGTAGTTGCATGGAAATGAAAATGCTTGCACAAGATTTGTTAGGATGGTCGGTTGCATTAGACAAGTCTTAGGACTGAATACCACAATAACATTAAGGCAGATTGATTTAATCACTTTATTTGCAATCTTTTCACTTATGGGCCCCTATTTTATAGTTAAATGATATTTATTTGCATCTATTCAAAAAATTTAATATGATTGAATTTTTTTTTTGCAGATGGATTTTGTAACTAATATGTTGAATAATATATATTTATATATATATATAATTAATAAGGAAAAGAAAGAGAGATAGAAAGTAGGTGACTTACCTGACGTTCATAGATGGTAGACACCTTGTGAGGTTTGGAGTTCTTGAATTTTCTGATGAAGGGGGCGGTGCCTCCGAAAATTCAAGTACTCTAAACCTCACAAGGTGTTTACCATCTATGAACCTCAGGTAAGTCACCTTCTTTCTATCTCTCTGACCTTTCCCCATTAATTGTTTTAATTAACATGACAATGTCATTTCCTGACTCATATGTATATAATCATTGGTTGGCTGTGTTGATGTTTACTTTTTTTTTGCCAATTATGCCAAATTTGTATTAATTTTTGAAAGTTGTGAAGCTTCAACTACTTACTTAAATATAAAATCCTTAGTAGAATACCTGCACCCAAAAAACAACCATATCTCTCCAAGGCCTTCTTCAGGTAATGTCTGTTGCTCCTTCTCTCTCTTCTGGAGGAAACCTGATAAAAAAATTGTGTTCATGTGGAAGTACAGCAATAATTACAAATAAAATAGGCACTTCAACACTTTCATCTTACCAATAAAAGGTGAAATTCCAGTTCCAGCACCTATGAGTATCAAAGGATTGGCACACTTATCAGGCATGCGAAAATCATTGAATTTTCTAATGAACACAGGAATCTAAAATAAATACAGTGATTATCAAATTCTCAAAGTAACTTAAAAATAATCAATAATGGCTTAATGCTAACAGCCTTCATGTATGAAATATTGGTATAAGATCATATTCTGTAGTTACTATTGAAAATCTGGGCTTCATAGAATGAGTTGTGTTTTGCACAGGAGTTATAATACCATATTAATATATGGCCCATTTTTAAAGGGGGAAATTACATGGAAGGATAGCAGCAGGTATAGTGTGTTTCTGGTTTTGATGTGGACTAATGTAAAATATGATGTCATTTTAAATATTCACAATGATATAAGTGATGCTTGTTGGACGGCCATTCATTATCATTGAAAAACAGAGAAATAGAAACTTGTTCATATTAGGTTAATAGCAAATCTTAAGAAATGATGTTTTCCAACAGATTAAAAAGTGTCATCTAACTTGCCTTCATATCATCCTTTGGTTGACAATCCAGGGTCAACAAAGCCATATTGTCCTCAATAGACAGGATAGGACGAAATTTATTCATCATCCATGATGTGCACAATCCTTGTGGTAAAACAGAAAAAACTATATTCACAATGTTGTCAGATACGGTAGATACAGAGTATGCTCTTGGTTGTAGAGGAGGGAGATGTTCAAGTAAACATGTTGGTGGTGGCCTGCACGAAGGAAATGCTTTTAGCAAGTCACTAATGGTTAGGTATCCACCAACAACCAGAGATGAATAATCTTGTCCTCCTTGCTGACTGCATAGCTCTTCTAGACGGCGTCGTTCATTTTCATTTGAAGTATATGAAGCAAGACAACGAATAAATAGCTGAAACAAATAAACTTAACAGTAAGTTTAAAAAATATGCTACGAAATTGTGTTATATTAATGACAAGATCACCTTTTTTGGAACAGCTCTGATGTCGACACAAGTTTTGAATGTATTATAAAGAGATGATACTGTATGCAAATGAGTGGGTATATTTATTTTTTTACTATTTTCCTGAATATGTAGTATAACAGTATCCTTTGAAAATTTCTCTATATCCAACAATTTAAGAAGTTGTTCAACTTCATCACTGCTATTCTGAGGAATAATTCCAATGGAATCTCCTGGCTGAAGTTGCAATTTACTATCCTGACAAGTAAAATGATAAATGAATGATATTCACCAACATTAAAAATATTAAAACATAATACATGAAGTATAAAATTAAACAATATTTTCAAACATTATATATAATGCAGTTGAAGCCATATTAATTCTATACATAATTCATCAGTATTGGAATAAATGATAGAAAGGTTGACTTATTTTAAATCAAAAGATGTCACCAATGTGGGATGGATTAGCATGTCAAATTTCTTTTGAGCAGATGGCTGCCACACCATTTAGATATGCACTGTCTTGAAGAAGGCGGTTCAGGTTCTCAAAAATTTGATATGTTACTGCTTCCCAGATTGGCGATATCTACTTTCCATCGAAGGTAAGCCAACTTTTTTCTATCCCTCTCTCCTATCCTGATGAATGAATTATTTTGACATTACCTATTATGATGTAATAATTCATGTCTATGGAACTAACAATAGATGTAACATTATGTAATGGACAACCTTACAAAAAAAAGTGAGCTTATGAACAAATTTAGATAGACTAACATTTTGATGCTTGCTTAGCATTTTCTCAAATGGCAAATTACTCTGTTTTGTCAGGTTGGTCTATAAAATAAGCTTGTATATATTATTAATACCTATTTTACCTCATTAATATATATATATATATATTGTGTGTGTGTGTGTGTATGTATATATGTGTGTGAAGAGTGCATGTGCTGAGGTGTTGAAATGTGTTCAAAGGAAATCGTATCAAGGCCCTAAACGTATGCTTTTCTACAGAGGGCAAATCAACCTTATATTTGTATCTTTATTCACTATCCAATTACCCAGTGTTCATGACATCATCAAATATAATCACTAGTATTATATATATATACAGACCTGTCAGTTTTGTCATACAAGAAACAGAAAAAGTTCAAGGTAAGAATAATTAATTTTTTTATTTATATAACTTTGTAGTCAGTTTAGATGTGCTACTAAAAGACGTTTTTCTAAGTCTTCTAAGTGTTTAACAACATATGTTGCAATAAATAAAAACCTTAACAATTATCAGAATTACCAACAAAGCAAACTGTCTCAAAGTTGATTTAATTCACAGAATTTTGAAAGATGAGGAAACAGTAATTAAGTTCATGCTGCTCAGCATATGTCAATGTTCCAATGTGTAGCAAAAAGTATCTAAAACTGCTATCCATAACATAGAAACTTGTACCTTTACATCAATGGAAATTTGAATGACAGTTTTTATATCATCACACTGGCATAATACTTTGGGGTACAACACCCTTGCTAGGAATACAGGAGTAATTGCTAATGAATATTGTCGATGTTCAGCCACCTCTGCATTTTCCTGAAAAATAAAGAATATATGGTTTCTTTGTTTACATTCTAATTAACAGACTAAACCCCTTTACATAGTCATATATGAATATAACCTTACATGCCCTATGGTAACATATTGGAGTTCTAAGAAGCTAGGTTGTAATGCTGGCAATTTCAAAGTGAGACCTGCTAGTTCTTTACTTGGAGTTATCAAGTCAATTTCACGCATTTTGTGCATTTCAGTCATGACCGAGAATTATATATGTTGCCGTTAACTTCAATCGCGAGGTAGGAATGAATGATTACATTTACACATTGACGCAATTTTGTCACACTTCCTCAACATAGCAATGACCCATGCTTTTATTAAGCTCTATCCACACGCCAGACGTCTCAAAATCGTAATATTTTGAAAGACCGACTACATAATAATGAACAATAATTTATCACGTTTTAGTATTTAAAACGAGTAGTTGATTGATTAAATGTGAGGCAGGAAGTTTTATTTAAGTGATTAATATAGATTTTTGGGGGAAAATTATTTTTTATTTATTTATGATGAGCAACGAGTGGTTAGACTACTGAAAAAAATGGTAAAGATTACTATATTTGAAATTGGCGAAGATGCTTTTTACCAAAGACCTAGGTTTTGCCAAAGAGCATCTTAAATAGATAGAGAGGCAATAGAGGCCCAATCTAAAGCCCCGTCCACACTTGCGAGCACGAACCGAGCAACAAGCTGAAACTTGCTCGGTTCGGCGAACACACACGAACCGAGCGGCCTATGAACACGAGCCACTAGAAAGGAGTCGATCTTCATCTTTGAAGACATACTCCAAGCAGTGAGTGTAGCAACAAACTAGAGATTTGATTGTAGCCGAGGAAAGACTTATTAAACGCAACGTATAGGAAGCGGGTAATTTATTTTATTTATATTGCAATGCAATGTAATAGAAAACGACTTTTAATATTTTTTAAATAAAAACTTAATTATAATAACTTTTTACAATTTCGAAATTGATTTCATTTAATAATACTGATGTTAATAAAACCACTCCTAAAGTTTAGTGTTCTTACAATTATTTGTCACGTGCTACTGTGTTTCTATACGGAAGGATAATTTCACATCTTTCATTGTTAATTTATTTAAGGGATAATTGCTCGTGGCCACCTGCCTTAATGATACAAATATTCTTATTCTATTTATTTTAACTATTGTTACATTTACAAATTAATGTTATCGAGCAGTAGCATTAGAGTAATCCATATTTTCAAGCTTTTGTCCTTTTTTAGATAATTTTAAAATTTAAACACGTCTAATACATATTTTTAAATGTTTTTACTTCTATATGAAATAAATTAGGATTAATATCCAATGGTAAATGTAGATAACTATTAATTGAACTCACACTGTGTAATACTTCATGCCATGAGAATTAAAGTAACAAGGCAAATTGTCTCATTATGTGAAGTATTACCAAAATTAATTTGACTATGGATTTTATGAGTGGTGCGGAGTTTGTTTCAGTTTTATGCTATCTTAAGTCCCATATAGCTGGGTGGCTCCTAACAGCATCGATAAATTTCAGAGTCCGCTCTTGGGACCAATCCCAATCCGACGTCGTCATCACCATCATCAGCTTGAAAATGATCGAGACAATCACAGAACACAAGCCACGGTGCTATGATCTCTGATACAAGCCAAAGTGCTCAGCTCGGTTCGGCTCGGCTGCCATCCACACTACGGCGCAAGCGAACCGAGCATTCCAATGATGTTTCGTCAAAATACCGACAACAGATGGAAAACCCGGCGGGTCTAGGACGATTCGGCGCGGCCAGTTCGGCGCAGCCACTTCGGCGCAAGAATTATTCGGCGCGGCCGTTTCGGCGCAATCCAGTTCGGCGCAAGGTTGGGCGCGGGGACATTACGTGGCGATAAACGAGAATATCGTGGACATTTGTTTCAAATAAGTTATTTTATACAATTACACATCTTATATTAATATTAATAAAATGAAAAACAGCCTATATATCAGAAAAAGGTGATATAAACTTTATTAAGAGTAGTTTGTTCACGACGTTCCGTTCTTAAATTTTAAAACCTAATCTTTTACGATTATAATAAAAATGAATATTTACAATATATATGTATAATACAATTATGTTATAAAATGAAAAATTATTAACGGAAAAAAGAAATTGAAATGGATAAAAATTTATTGTGCATGTCGCACAAGCAACGAGGCTGAAATAACACTTACAAAGAATAAGCGTATTGTTAGTTCCATAATTACAATGGAAAACTTTAACAATGAGTTAATTCTGTATAGAAAATTATCATAAGTTGTGCAAAACACCAAAATGTACATTTCTAATAATCCTAATGTTATCTTTAGTGAATCTGCCAAAGGAATTTTACTAAATAGTTTTATAAAGTTGAAACGTTATTACCAGACAAATAAATACATAGAACTTGCAATAAAAATTAAATCCATTACTTTAGTTATTGATCAATTAGAAATTAACTTGAAAAGACTTGTGGATAGTAGCACTTTTTAACTCCTAGTTTTTAACTTCTGATAATAGTGCCAGAGCCTATGCTCTAGCATATAATTTATCTTTCAGAATTATCGTTTCTTCTACTAGCAGCCCTCTTCATAACATTTCTATATTTTTATATAATTCTCTTAATAAGGAAAATAATTTTACAGTCAAAACGTCTTTTAAGTTTTTGGACCATTTAAACGTCACTAATGATCATGTTTTCTTATCATTAGATGAAGAGTTCTTATTTAATTTTTACCCCAAGTTTTAAAAATAGATGGGATAACTACTTTTCGAAATTGACAAAAATTATTTTATCAAAAATTCTTATCTTAATAAATGTAATTATAAATTCCACTTATGTTTCGTTCAAGAACATTTACTATCACGAAATCATTGGTTCTACCTTGGGAATTTTTCTTTGTCGTTATTCGCGCAAATTATGAGAGATTTGGAAGCCTTATGTATTACATCTTTAGATTTAAAACCACTGAGATATTTCAAGAATGATGACTTTTTAGTATCATTCTCAGATTCCACATAAACCATTTGCTCAATACTTTTAATAATTACAACACTGAAAGAAACTTTAAAATTGAATTGAAAAAGATCACTCTGTCAATTTTCTTGATGTTTTGGTTATTGTTTCTGTCAATAAGATAGTTACCAATTGCTATAAAAAATATCTACTTACTCAGGAATAATTCTTAATTACATGTCAAATCAGCCATTATTCCATAAGATACTATGCTTTATAATTCAGTAAATATGGACGTCAAATTATAACGTCAGCGCTATCATAAATTTAATCTGGGAAAAATAAATATTGTGTTCTTCTTAATATTTATCCTTTGCATTTCGCTTAAAAATACATTAAAATTGGGTTGACTAAGATTAATATGAAATTAATAATTTACCCGTAAAATTACGCCGTAAGAAATAATACAAACTTATGACATGATTTAATGAATTATGATATCCAAATTATCTTAAAATCTTGCAATAATTTAAGCTATGTTAAAATATTAAAAATAAAATTAATAATTTCGGTATCTGTTTATATTGTAATTACAGTTATATTGGCCAAACTATGCCCACATTTAATATCCGCATTTATGGGACTTGGAAAAATATAAAATTCAATGTGAAAAATTATTCAGTTTTGTGGAAGAATGCATATTGAAACAACCATATGATTTATTAGAAAAATATTATAATTTCAGATGTAAAATATAATATTTATTTTAGACTCATGGGTGAGACGCATCACATCAGACCAATTCGGCTATTATTATTATTATTAAAAGACAAGTAATTTAAATAAATTTAAATCGCTACTTTTATAAAATTTATGTTTCATTGAAAGATAAATATTTCGATTTTTATTCTGAACACAAAAGTCTCATGAGTTATTGTTACAAATTGTTAAATGAATAAATAATTTGGCATCTTCAAATATTAATGAAAAGTCCAGATAATTTGTCATAAAAACGTAGCTTAATATTTAATTAAATTAACCTACGACGCTTAGTCCATATTTGTGGAATTCATACTTATAGCTTGTTTTACTATTAATGTTTTACAACTCTCAGATATTGCAACTGATTAAGTATTTAGGAATATATTTAAAAATTTTGCTAAATATGAAATTATATGTCTTGTAATGTTAAGTGAGTTTCGCGCCGAAACGGCTGCTTTACGTCTAATAATGTTATGCGAGTTTCGCGCCGAACTGGCTCGCGCCGAAACGGCCACGCCGAAGTGGCTGCACCGAATCGGCCGCGCCGAATGGTCCCATCCCGAAACCCGGCGAGAAATCCTGGCTGATCTAGCGCATGCGCACAGCATCGTGTTCGGTTCGTTGCTCGCAAGTGTGGACACGGCTATATAGAAAATTCCTTTATATCAGAATTTAGACGAGAGAAAAAACAATTTCTATTCTTCACCAACATTTGCGATTAGAAAATTATATATTTTTAACATTTAATGTAGAAATATGCTGATATAAATTCCTATCCAACTCGCAATACCGTTTTCGAAACATGCTCAATATTTTTAATATTCCCATTTGAATTGATTCTTTAGCCTTATATATTTGGAAATACTAATATATGGTGTAAATAATAATCCACTTAAATTTGTCTTTTGCTGCTTTAACAAGGATTTTAAAAGCGCTGTTTTTACATGGGTTCTTATGGGCCTACAAGCGAGTTACACCTACAGGGGAGGCGATGGCCGTCACGCTGCCGCCTGTAAGCAAGGACTGCCATTGCCTCTCTATCTATTTAAGATACTATTTGGTTTTTGCATTTTAGTCGTCTTTTCGCAAAGAGTAGTAATGCCAAAGACAAATGCATACACTATCTCTGAATAAACAGCTTCATACTATGTATAATAAAAAAGGGTTCTTATTACGATAGTTTCTTTTATAATTGTTAGTATCGTGTTTTAATTACTATTTATTTTAAACAAAGAATTAGCCAAAATGCAGATATAAATTAGCGATGAAAACTACATAACTAGTAGAAAAATTGTAGTATTTATTTTATTACTAATTTACTGACTGTATATTTCCTAAATCTGTTTTGTTATTTTTACTCTTTAAAAGAAGTGCGTTAATTTTTTAAGTTTTCAATTCTTTGTTGAGAGGCAAAAACGTGACCTGTAACTCGGGAATCAATAATAAAAACGTTTACTTTAGTTGTATAACAATAATCATTAACTAATTATCTGTTGCAAATGAAAAATTAGAGAGCGTAACATAATCTCGGTAACGTCGTTTTATATCAGATGGAAAATATACAAACTTATCATGAAATAACGTTTAATCATTAAAACTGAAGTGTTAAATTGTACAAGACATTCGAAATGAGTAAGTTATATCTAAGTGATGGTGATCTTAATTACAGCTTTTGGAGAACGCTGATAGGAATTCTCCTTAAATTCCGCCATACATACATCACTTCAATTTTAATATATCAGGTTACTTTAGTTTACCCTGTCTCAACATTTCTACACAACCTCTCTCAGTAAATGGCCAACCAAATTACGAATCTTTCTTATACAACCGTTGAACGGATTTTCTTTCTCTCACATGATCACCATATATATTTTTGGCTTTCTCAGGACAGTGCTGATTATATTAATTGCCATAAGTGCGGCCAAGAAGCGAAATCAGAATACAATTGGAAACAATAAATAAATATGGCATTAAGATTATTTTTAAACACAATAATGTTTTTAATTGCATAAAACCATTACGTGAAAACATTTTTTTGTCACACTTTTGGTTAGTTGCTCTAAATTCTTACGGTATCTTGGTTATCAGTAGAATTATTGAGGAGTTGATATTTTAGTATTCACCAGGAAATTAATAAAACAGACCTTTTTCAAGAATATATTTGTTACATACATGTGAAAGAAATATGTTTTACAGCAAGGCGAGTATGTCTAGGGCGATGGAAACTACGCTGTCCATGGTTTCCTCTCCAGTGGGAATGATTTGATCAACAGGTAGCTTGAAGCGATCTCGAAGTTCCCAAACGAAAGAGAAACGAGTTCTCAGCTTCTGCTTAACCCAATCATTACTCGAACCCGTTGCACTGTCTGCAAATAATTATTATGGTCAGAAGTGATAGATATAGACATTTCAATGTATTTTTAAACTTATAATTGGGTTGTTGATTTCAATTTACCTCCATTTGCATAATGATTTAACTTTATTACTTTTCTAATAACATCCCATATGGTAAGACATAATTCTTAAAACTAGGAATGTCAATGATAATTTTATTGGAGAATAAATTATTGAGTGTTCTAGTGTCCATAGTAGACAAATTATGAGTGGAAGATTGAACAAAGAAATAATTTCTAACAGTACAAAACTATGTTCGTCTTCAGAAAAAAGTGTCAAGGAACAAAGCAGACCCTTCACTCCCAAACAAATTAAAAATTAAACTTACTTAATTCAGCTTATTCTAGAGAGTCGGCAATTGAGTCCTTCGCGTTTTACCTGCTAAATTTATGGGGTTCCCTGTGAAGGACACTGTACACGTTCAAACAATTTGTTCAATGATTGTAACCGCGCAAAATAGTGTAATTAGTCTTATGAAAAGTTACGTTTCAATGTGGGAACATAGGAATCAGTGTAAATATTAAGCGGAGAAATTTTTGGAGGGCAGTGGGAACAAGTATAATTGGAAACAGATGTGCGATTAATTTTTAAACTTGAAGAAATTGTTAACTGTACGTATTTATATTGTGTGAAGGTTTAAGAAATTATATTAATTACTTTTTAATCATTTAAAAAAGAGAGAGAGAGGGAAAGGGAGAGGGAGAGAGAGGGAAGGGAGGGAGGGAGAGAGAGAGAGAGAGAGAGAGAGAGAGAGAGAGAGAGAGAGAGAGAGAGAGAGAGAGAGAGAGAGAGAGAGAGAGAGGAGAAGCAGTCAGTCCGGGAGAAGGGACAACGAAGTCAGTCCGACGCATCATTAGAGGAGGAGAGAGTAAATGATGATTTGGACCTGGTTCATACTACCTTCATCCGTGTAAAAAACCTGCAAGACGCCATAGAGACGCGGAAACATTCGTGAAGTTGAATGTTTGTAGGCCCAGTAATTGTGGGTAAGTTCTTAAAAGCTGTGAAACTTGTTCATTGTGCTGATTGAATAAATTTAAATGCTTTCTTTTCTATTTTCAGTAACTGCGTACTCCACTTCTCGAGAGACCCAAAATCCCCTGAGATATTGTTTCATATAATCACTGTAAATTGATAAATATAAAATTTTTAAATTGATTAAAATTTGTTCAATTAATAAATTAAATGTCTTATCCTATGAAAATGATATTATAATTTTAATTTTGCGGCGTCCAACTAGCGACGGACGTTTAACATTAACAGGTCTGTCCACAAGAATTATACGAGACAAAACAGGTTGGATGAACATTCAAATAATAAATCACTTGGTACTTGACCAAACAGTGATCGCCCCTGCGTCACATCCTTTTTTTACTAATTTTCCCTATCCTTTTGCTTGACAAGAATAGAAATTTCTCTTTAATAATTGATTTTATATCTCTAATTTTCAGTACTTCCCCTCTATTTTTAGTATTTATTTTCCGAATTCCTTTCTAAATTTTCTAGTTTTTTTCGATTTTTAATGTTAATCCTTTTTTATCTTGAATATTATTCCTACTTTCTATTGTAATTAACTTTTTCAGTACATCTTATTGTCGCGATAAACAGGCGGTCAAAGTTATAAATAATTTGATCAATAGCATCTTTATCTTTTACACATTTCCGATTTTTCTTTCGCAATAATTAATTCCAATTAGTTTTCTACACAGATGATTTTTAATTATTGAAAATCTCCGCAGTCTTCTATCAAGATCCGCTCACTTTCGACTGCAGCACTCTTAAATTATTTTTTTCTCAAAATTGTTTTATCTAGCAACTATATAAAAAACCAAGTAGATGTAGAAAACTATTCTTTAATTTCCTGAATAATTAATTTTAAACTAATTCTATTTGTTTTGTAATTTGCGTTTTTTATGTTGGAATCGATTATGATTGCCCACTACTTTGTATCCCCCACCACCGGACTTTGAAAATTTTCGCCATTTGTGCAATATTGTGCGACGGTCTATCCCCATAGCGCTGCCTTGTCCTCGCACCCCCTCAGCTCAGGGGTTGGCAACCCCTGAGCAAGCCGTGCAACCTGAATTTCACCTACGTGTGTAATTTTGGAAGTATATTGTGATGTAAAACCAGGGTATCCTTTGTTTTATTTTATTATATTATTTTATATATTCATATAAGGCTGCTAATATTAATTTGATTGTTTGTGAGATATTGTTGGGGTGAATGAATATTGTTAGAATGGGTGTAGTGCGGCTACAAGATGACATTTGAGAGAGGATTGTAGTCCCCGCAGTATGCATTGTTAATGCCACGTGATGCGGCTCGTGTGCAGCTGGTGTAGTGACGGAACTTCAACATTTTAACGTGAGAGTGTGCTGGTGTGCTCGGACGTAATTGGCTAAGCAGGTCACCTGACCCAGTTTCAGCAAGATGGCTGAAACGGGGTTTTAAGACGAACAAGTCAGACGGTGGTGGGAGAGAGAAGGGCGAAGACGTCGGACATGGGGCGTCTAGTGAGTGTAGTAGACGCGTTCCCTGTGTTACAGTGAGCGCACCCAGAGGGAAAATAGAAAAGTTATAGACAGTTGGGGGCTGAACTCGATAGGGGGTAGACATAATACTCTGTACCACAGTATTTTACAGAGCGACGGTTGGCGGACACGGAAGCGTTCGGAAGTAACTTGGAAAGAGTTGATTGAAGTCGTGGAAGCCAGTCATACTTGTTGCAGAGTGGGGTCAGAAGATCCTCGCAGATAAATAGTTGTGTTTGGACATCAATGTTGCATCGGTGGTGATTAGAATAGAACAATTTAGAATATTTTTGTTAATTTTTAGTTGTGTACAGTTAGATGTAAATTTGGAAACCCAGCCACTTGAGGTTGCAGTGGGAAGTGGGCCATTTGTCCAGCCAAACCAGATGTTGGTTGCTGCAATTATCTAACTCTTGAGAGACCCATTCCCCCTGCAGATTTTGAGTTTTATTATATTTTCATTGTAAATATTAATTTTGTGTGAAAGTTGAGTATAATTTAATTAATTTGAAGTAGGAATTAATTATTTCAAGTACTTCTCACATTAGTATATTACAATATATATATATATATGATTTTTCCTGAGATAGTTTTAGATAAGATACGATAAGAATTATTGGATCCATTAGTCCTCTATTGAGGAAATAGGACAAGTCAAAGAATATGTTACATATCACACTAAGAATACGAATATAAGAAACAAAATATGGATACAACATATGAGTAAAGAAAATTATGTATACAATGATAAATAAATAAAACAAAGCAGAGCAAATAAAATATGAATACAACATATCAAGAATATGAGTACGAAACAATAAGAGAGATAGTAAAAGAAACTGTATACAATGATAGACAAATAAAAGAAAGTATACATAACATATACAAAATATATAATTTCTAGAGAAACAATGTCAATTTGGAACACTATAGCGGTATAATAGAGATTCACGCACTTCACAATACACTACACTTTGAAACACACGTGTGTAGATCCGTGGGAAATCATGCTCCAACAGATCTCGTCAATTTAGGTCATGAAACAAAGAAGAAAAGACCGTTAATGAGAGGATAACGTATAATATACACCTGATATTGTTTGCATATGATGAACACTGATTCAGTACTTTTGCAAAAATAGACTTTAATTACTTTCAGACCGATTGATAAATTCAGGAATAGAATAATAAACTCCTTCTAGCAGGAGATTCTTGCATGCTTTAGTGAACTGATTATAACTGTTTAAATTTTTTATGTTGTCAGAAAGGCTGTTGTAGAGTTTTATTCCGGAGCAGTGGATACTAAGGTGAAGGCGATGTTTATCAGCTCTGAGGACTGATCGGTTTCTAGTACCGTGTTGATGATAATGCCCGTTGCTTTGGAATAGGCTGAAATTACGTTTTACAAATTTTAGAATTTCTAGTATGTAGACGCACGGGAATGTTAGGATTCCTAAGCTTTTAAATAGAGGTTTGCAATGTTCCCTACAATCTTTCGCGCATAGTATTCTTATAGCTCTTTTTTGTAACTTGAAAACGTCAGATCACCAAGTGATCTTAAAGATTTTTAGAGCCATGTTTATACCGGAGTTGGCAAGTTTAAAGAAAATTTAATAAATCAATAATATGACAATTAAGTATACATAAATAAATAAGTAAAAAATACAGCCATTTTGTCAGCAAACCAAATTAATATTTCCTTGCTATATTTACGACGTATCGTCCATATTTGCGGGCTTCAAGTAGTGTTGAAGGACCTTGTACTATTTTAATGACGTTCGAATACAATACGTTGTGAGGTATATAGATGCTAATGTTTTTGCCCATAAAGTGTACTAAACAAAAGGATATTCACTGTATTTAGTTACAAAAATTCCAAGCATAAGCTGCACTCTATTTTCCCCTTCATATATTTAGGAAGAAAGTGCTTTCTATACACGACTAAATTCGGTAATTTTTGTATTTTGATAATTACGAAGCTTAACACTTCAAAAGCTCACACTGACGGTCCTATTTGTCGAAGAATCTTTGCTTCATTTAATTCACCCCATAGGTGAATGTTGGCGAACTGTGGGGCATAATAATTAAATTAATAACAAGTAATTAAACTTTTATGATTACAATTACAATGCAGGAGACCGTAGATTTTCCCGACGAAGATGCTGGATGAAGAGTTCTTTGGATTCCAGTCGGAAGATGTAGTACACAACGTGACTTCACCTGAAGACGATGGCGGTGACACTATGTCACCCGACTGCAATCCCAAGAACTCTTTATCCAATTATAATGGTGTTTGCTTTGGTAAGAAGTGGACTATTATCCTCTTGGTGCGTATTTTTAAGAATCACATTTACTTTCAAAAAATTATGATCAAATTTATTTAATCATTAAATTTTAACTACAAATATTATTTATTGACGAATGGTACAGTTCTCTTCCTGTTAGTGGAATAACTAGACCCATGTAATACAATAAATGTTAAGTTAGAAAGAAAAATCTTTTATTGTTATGTGTAGTTTAGAATTCGCGCTGGTAGTTATGAGAACTTACACAATCAGACAACTGTAACCGTTACGAAATGTTTGAAATGCCAATAATGTCATATTTATGAAGTTTTAGTCTGCTCACCAGCTCGGCGGCGTTGCTGGCAGAGTCGTCGGGATGGCCAAAAGGGTACATGAGTACCTGAGAGTAGCTGTGGAAGTTGAGGTACGCCACGAGGTTGGTGCTGCTGCTGAGGTTGGTGAGGTACTCGGACAGGGAGCGAGTCTCGATCTCAGAGAACGGCTGCGGCCCAGCGTACACTTCAGAGCACTCGTCTTCGTCGCTGCCTGCCTCTAGAGTACACAACATCATTCAGTACAATCATTATTCTTCTTCCGATGGCTCAACAGCCCTCTTGAGGTGGCTGCGGACTGTCATCTGGCGTGACACATTCCGAATTTGGAATGATACGTGGTCAGTGTATCAATTCCCCATCAGCCTTAATCCCGGTCCTCGCGACCAGCAATATTTATTCCTATTCATAAAGAAATCCGGATCCTCAGAAAATGTAACTTACTAGTTATAAAAGTAAAAATGCAACTGGAGACTACTCGGTAGTATTCGTCTTATGCTATTTCAGAATAACAACAAAAATATATTTGTTATAACTCACGCATCCAGCGGTAGTCCCAGTTACGGTTGGGATCAACGCCAAAGCATCTGGAACCATTGCTACGTGTTTTGCGCCAACAGCGGTTCTGAAATATAAAGCATGCATACAGTATCCAGATCAGACAAACCCATCTGGTTCTTCACTGGCAGTTTATAAGTCATTTGGTCCCTGATTATGTTAATGTCGTCTCAAAATGGTTTTAGTTAATTTTTAAAAGGAAACGAAACGCTTTTTCTCTCTGTCGCATTCTTAAATCACCTGTCTTTAGGATGGAAGAATTTTTAGTAAGATAAGCTAATAGTCTTTACAATAATTCAAATGAAAAACGTAGCACACTCACACGAGTGTGGGAAAACACGTAGCCATCGGGATTGGTGTTGGAAACGATGTACCAGTCGAGATTCTCGGCAATGGTCCTCACGTTGGTGTCTGTGCTGGTCAGCAGCTGGTTCAGGAGGAAGGTTGCCGAGGCAGGGCCAATCCACTCCCTCGCGTGCATACCTCATCCACAACAAAAGAGACCACCACTGTACTTGAAATTATATCCCTATGTATATATAATATATTGTAATGAACTAACTACCTTTAATAATTATTAATTATTCAGTAGAATTTTAATTTATAATTAAAATGAAGGGAGAAATTCAATAAATAACACCATATTGGTAAACTAAGAAACAGTAAATTTAATTATCATTAATTATAAAAGATAAAGCTAATTTATATTCAGAAAAATTTGAATGTTGAGATCACAATATTTTCTTTGTTGATTTCCGGGCTACCAAAAACGCAAGTTCAAAATTTAATCAATATTAATTTCTTTGTTAAAAATAATACGCGGAAGTCTGTTTTACCCACTTCCAATCCCTCTTACGGATGGAATTATAATCGCAATTGTAGGTACCTGCTTCCAAGAAGACGGCGGGGTTACCAGCCTTGTAGGACACTTTGACGCCGACGATGTTGCGACCTTGGTAAGTGGATCCCACGACTATGGGACTCACGACTCCAGGGTGCGCAGTCACAAGCGAGTCCAGCCATGCGTTGATCTGCAGGACACAAAGTTCAGCGCGGAAACTCTTCACCAACGTAACTAAACTAAATACCGTGTGGCACACTTACCACATCCAGGGGGTAATAGTTATCCCATGCCATAGTGGCTTTGGCCTTAACCGCTGGGCGTTCTGTATCGAAGAATCTAAATGACAAGAAAATTACGGCCGTGTGAATAAATCGTAATTTCAATAAAACACATATGTAAATTCGTTTGACATATTCCACCTACCATTTTGTTCAACACTCAACGAATTCCTCTAACCAAACTACGGTTCGAGACCTCATGAATTGAGCTCAGTTGCTGGTAGAGCAAACCTTACCCTTTATAAAGTTTCCGTTCAGTGTCTTGAGACTATTGTTCTTTGATAAATGGATGACAAGCGAAAGCATAATGTTTACCCGTCGCATTATGTATAAAACAAATCTTTTTTCTTGATTAAAAATATTGCAGTAATATTATTATGCCTGCATTTATAAAACGTGTCCAAATTTGAAAAGTCATGAAAGCGATTAACTAAGATATCAAGGATTATTTAAAAAGTAAATATGTTTAGAAAAAGAGAAGAATGGAAAAATGTTGACCAGACCAGGGACTCCAACCACGAACCTCTACTACTCAGCTAATCCGAGTCAACGTCCAATGACAGATTTAACATAGCTCCATTCCTGTAAATCAAAGCCAGGGTGACCTACGGTTTACTAATCACATATATCATAACTAGTTTGTAAGAATTCAGTGAAGAATGGACATTGTGATGTAATAATTATAATAAATACGCGTGTAAATAAAGAACATCTGTTTTCTTGGCTTTTCTGGGAGGTCATTCCTAGGAACAAAGACCTACCCTTCCTCTTATATATAAGAGGAGGCAATTCATAAAAGGGTCGCCGTAGAAAATTTGGGATGCTACCGGAAGCGGCCGTTATTAGAAGAACTGCTGGAATTTTACGGAAAGATGCGTACCATATGCAGTATTTAGGCCCTACAAAATGAAATTTTCCTATTGGCTGCAATTGTCCAACTGCAAGCCAATAGAAGACTTTGGTGGATATCAGCTAATTGTTGGGTTAAAGTTTATGTAGCCGCCTACCGAGTTTTCGTGAGAGGTTGAGTTAGAGGAGTGAGAAAGAATTGGCCGGGAGACCGGAGAGAGATATTGTTAAATAAATCGTCGGGAGACGTGAGAAAAGAGTTTGTCGGGAGATCGGAGGGAGATGATGCATGGAAGAATAGTACGGGAGTCAGCACAGACAGAGATGATCTTGTAGCAGCCACCAGTCAACCATCATAAGACGAAGCAGAAAGAAACAGATGCATTTTTCGGTACTGAACCTATTTTTGATTTTAAGAGTTCACATTTGCCAGGCCTATTGCCATTAGGGAACAAATTAACCTTTTCCGTTCACCCTACTGTGAAACCTTGAGATATGTTAATAATACTAATCAATTGTCCTTTTCTTAAGTTATCTAAAACTTTGTATTTATAAACTTAAACCTTTTATTTCTTTTTTAAATAAATCCCATCAGTATCATATTATATATAATTAAATTAAAACTTCAATTAAACTCCACCCAATAAGTAAGCATTACAGTGTAAACTGATCACAAGTGCATGGAATTTAAGTCTTCTTAATTAGCTATAGGCATCTACATGATCTTCAATAGAAGCATTTCTACTTCATTTGTCGTAAATATGTTTATACTTATTAATGTTATGAAATAATATTAGTTTTCCGACTAAAGTTAGAACCAGATAATAAAAAGGAATTCGGTTTTTGGTGTCGTGAGATGTCCCCATTCAAGACGTTCATACTTTAATTCCCACTTTTTACACTTTGAGCAGTTTTCGAGATATTTAATTATATATATTGTAATATAAAAACGCAGGTGCCAGCTGATTTTGGTTCTACGGTGTCATTGTGAAGTGCAGTTGGGCCTACAATGAAGGAAGTTTTGTGCGTGAAAATAGAGGCCCAAAAACAATGTAGAATTGGCTGAAAGAGGGTAAACTCCCGATGGGGATCTCCCGCGGGGCGTGTGTAAAAAATGGTAGCGGGAAAGTCCCTATGGCGGGGAACCCCGGAATTTGGTGAAAAATACCGATGGCGGGGAACCCCAGAATTTGGTGAAAAAACCGATGGCGGGGAACTTGCGGGGCGAGAAGTTAAAAGGGAGCCGTTGGGAGGCGGAGACAATCAGATGAGACGGGGGAGAGAAAGGAGATGGATCAGTCAGTCAGATCAGTTGGGGGAGAGACAAGAGAAGCAGTCAGTCAGTGAAGCGAGCAGTTGCGGAGAGAAGGGACGACGATTCAGTCAGTCCGGAAGAAGGGACGACGAAGTCCGTAGGACGGATCAGTAGAGGAAAAGAGAGCAAATGACGAGTTGGACCTGGATCACACTACATTCATCGGTGTAAAAAAACCTGCAAGATGCACTAAAGGCATTCTTGAGGTTGAATGATTGTAGGCCCAGTAATTGTTGGTAAGCTCATCAAAGCTGTGAAACTTGCTCATTGTTCTGATTGTATAAATTTAAATTCGGCAATTATTCAATTATTGTAAATCTGTAGTTTTTTTAATTAGTGAAGTATCACAGAGTAGTTCGTTTCACCTATGTGCTTTTCATTAACAGATTCTTTGACGTCAGGTGTTGTATTACTGTTTTCATGCTTAAATATTTGTATCAAAAATTTCCTTACCCCTCCAAACGAAGTCTCAAGATTCCTGAGCAACTCCATTTGGTCATGAGTAGTGGGTAATACACGAAACACTTTGTAGTTGTCGTAGCGGACCCTTTCTTCAGACATGGAAAGGGCGATAAGGCCAACGAACACCAAAATCCATCCAGACTCGATCTGTCAATACCAGAAAAACAGCAAACTTTTAAATAATCTTAATTTTGATGATAAACGTATCTTATGTTCAAAAGTTTAACAGAAATGATTTGATTTATTTCATTACTCGTCGAATGAGAGAATAGGATACGTGATACCATTATTAATATTATTATTAATAATAATTTAAAGTTTAAATGCACATAAGTATAGTTGGCTGTCAAACATAACTAAATACGCAATATAATAATAATAATCTATTAACCGTACTAAGGGTATAATATAATATTCACAGTCTGCATCCAATATTCCAATATTTACAGACACGATAAATTATGCACTACTGTCACAACGTGAAAAGTAAATTTTTTTAATGATAAGACTTGTCAGAAGTATTTTATGTCCAAAAGTGTTACAGATATGATGAATATACGTCCTATTGACACAACGTGATACGCAAATTTTGATTTCTTTATACTTACTGGAAGAAGTAATAATAAAATATATCTGACGATAAGCTAACAGACTATTCAGTTTTTAAAATTTACTCAAATACATTCTGGGTATCGGTATTATATTATTATAATTGAAATGGACATTAAAATGAGATGATACATCAATTATTAATTAGACATTTGTGAGAAACCTAGATACTGAGCACTCTAGACACAAACTTTTGATTCATGTTCTTCAACCGCTGAGTTTGTTTAAACTGGCCATGTTGCAGGTATGCGTTTTAATTTCTTTTACGTAAGTTACTTGTCAACACTATGCGAAAATATTGTGGACTAAGGTTGTCTTTAATATATTTCAAACATAATATGCAATCATGTGGATCTGATCTCCTTGCAATAAGTTCTCTTCATTTTTAGATTACACTATCTTCATTCTCTCTCTATTGTAATTGACTTATATTAAAACTATATTGTGACGTAACACTGATTTCACGCGTCAACCGGGCCCTCATTATCTACCCTTTCCTTCTTTCTTACGTGCCTCAGATCCTTTTGTCCTTCGCTACGATATTTCATGGGATGTAACGCTCTGGCAGCGGAGGCCGAGGTACCCCGTGATTTAGAAGGAATGTGGAGGGGATCGAGCGTGAGGCCTGAGCGCGTGTACGAGGAGCAGCCCTTCTTCATTTGGACGTCGGCATGGACGGTCGAGAGCAGCCCTGGATTGAGCGAAAGACAAGGGTTGGTTTCAATAAATGTTAAAAAAATTCTTTATTTTCTTTCCGTCAAGTGAATAAATTTTTGTTTATTTTTAAAGTGGTTTTGTTCTCGATTATTCGTGACCGATAATCCGTTAGCTATGGAAGTACAATTAAATCACAAGAAGGGATACAAAAAGAGTAATCAATGTCTTCTTTCTTGCCTGGAACTCGCTTCCGGTCCTCAGATCTCGCGCCGGTCCCCTCAGATGCCTTTTAATGTCCCGTGTTGGAAAATGAACACCTTGCTCATTTAATTTTCTTATCCACTGCCATAATCAAGAGCATTCCGTTATTGATAATCCAATTCACGACCACTCAACAGATTGAAATAGTCTCTCAATCCTGCATTTGGTACCTCTCTGTCTGTATCAATCACACTCCAAGTCATAATTATAATCATAAAGCCCATTTTCATTACCCATCGCTGATCTCCAAGTTCGTAATGCCAGAAATCAATTTGGGTCTGTTTTTTTATTGTTTTTCCCCCTCTACATTATTTAATTCCTTTCTTGGTGCAAACAAAGTTCTCTCCAATTGAAAGTATTTACCGTTTTAGGCTTTTGGAGGAGCCATTCACCCCACTTACTACCGAGGTTTGGGTAAATAACAGGCCTCGAAGGTACCAAGAGTTTCAACGAGTTTAGAAAACCAAGACTGGAGCGAAACTGTCTAGGTTTTATTACCCTGTTGATAGCTTCCTTCAATTTGTCACAAGCCGAATGACTTTGATTTTGCACCGGCAAATTCCGTATTGAGTCGTGTTTCACATTACAAGTTGAACAAATTTAAAAAAGTAGAAGGCCACAGTGAATTACATTAAAATAATGTGAAAAAGAAAATTAGTGGTGAAAAACTGAAGTCCATGAACATGAAACTAACATTAGTGACAGCAATGAGACCATATCTAGTAACGCATTATTTGTTTATTTGCTTGTGTCATTCACGGGTTGTAACATAGCTTACTTTTGGTATCAAAATTTAAAATAAATTAATTTGTTTACGATCTTTATTTAGCAATTCTCAGAATTTTTGTTTAATGTGCTTATATGGTATCTTTTATGATGTTGAAAAAGATGTCGTTGTAAGTTTTGTGTTATTTTCATGATTTACATATAAAATTGCACATCAGGATGTTGTACCAGAGGTCACACAGCAAGGTTTAAATAAATTAACGATTTTAACGGGATTTCTTTTTCTTAAGAAAATTGTTTGGCAAAGGATGATAGATTCCGTAGTACATTCGAATTTGGCGAAAGAGAAAGTTAAACTTAAGTAACAAAAATTGCAGCATATAGAGGGATTCACCTTACATTTCGTTATATGCGTATCAGTCATTCTTCTCGGAGGGAAATTAAATATATCAGTACCAACAAATCTGCTATTGGAGATTAATTTGTAAAAAGAATCATCTAAAAATTACACAATGAACCTCGCCTTTTGTTTGATTAACCCTTTCTTATAAAATATGCACATTCTATCTCAGTAAATCGCCCACCACCTTCCGCTTTTGTTAACCCATCCGATGATCGGCTTTTGATGTTCTTACGGTATTGAGTACTGTGACGTTTTTATTGGCGTGATATGTAGAATCTTACCGGAATAGTATATGGGCGCCACCTACGTTTTACGTAGGACAATTTTACTGTGGGAACACACTCGGGTTCAGGACTGAGAGCATGAATGAGGGGAGTGACGTCACCTGTTCCAGGATCATACAAATTATCGAAATAAATAAAACAAATTGAAGTGAATTTAAGTATAACCACGGCAGCTTTACTTCATCAGTCTTGGAAAACAAAAGGTGTTATCTATTTCTAAACTTAAAACTATTTACATGTAGGGAGCTCCTTGTTACTGCCGGCTTATCCTTGAAGAGGATTCAATGACATGATTTACAGTCAAAATATAAATTTAGGTAATGTTCGTTACGCAAGGGAGGAAAGGATCCAAATGAAGTGAATTTCACACGGTACCAGACGGGTGTCACTCGTTTTGGCTGTTGCCTGCCTGAAGATGACGATCTAGAAGTTTGCGGGATAATTCACTTCTTTGCAGCAGCAGCAGCAGCTAGTTCCTTCCTTCTTTCACCTACTCCTCCCAGACGCAGAGAGAGCAAACCACCAACGTCAACGATGCAACAATCGTCTTCCAAGTGTCAACAATAGTCAAAATCACAGAGATATTTGAGCATTACAAAGATATTTAACGTCACTAATAAACGACATTGGAAATAAAACTATTTGCATGTGTCATCTACCAAAGTGAGGTAGCGTTACACGGTTACAGTACTAAGACTTGTCTGTTGCAACCCTTCATGCTAAGATATATTGCGAAAGCGTTTTTATTTCCGCTTAACTACTACATCCCCAATCTGTATAGCGTATTCCATATTTGGCCTCCCTATTCTCTTCTTACCCCACAAACTAATTTTACGTGGCCTATTAATCTATTCTTTCTTTTGGTCAACGTCCTCCATATTGTTCTCTCTTCTCTTATCCTGCTTACAACTTCCTCGTTAGTGATTCTATACATCCATCTGATTTTCAGCATTCAATCGGCTTTTATCTCTTACCTAAGCACTGTGCATATTTTTGCTGGTTTGCACAGGGCAGTTCAGCGCGTTGATACAAACAGGCGGACGCAACAGGTGGCTCCGTTAGAGGAAATAGAAAGTTATTGAAAGATTCAATAATTAAAAAAAGTTTATTTTAAAGAGAAAAAAAACATTTATGAGGCATTTTTCTCAGACTTTTGTCATACTGCGCACGACAACGGGTCAGCTTATCAGCCACGTTCTTGTAACGTATACTTTGTACATTCATTCACGAAATTATGAATTTCACACTACTGGGTGATTTACTGTTTCTTCGAAAGACTTCTGAAGCTCTGTTCTTAGTTTTGTTACGTATTATCTTTTCAAATTATTTTCTTCAACTTGTGTATTAGTATATATATTGTGATAAAAAGGCGGATTTTGTAAGGTTGTGGCGTTATGAGGCGCTGTTCGGCCAACAACAATGGCTAGTCGGCCGAAAGATGGTGGTTCCCCGCGGGGGAGGCCCGCCGAGCGGGTATAAAAAATGACGATGGTGAACCCCCGCGGGAAAACCCCGCCGAACGAGTTTAAAAAAATGAGGGCGGGGAACCCCGAAATGTTGTGAAATAGGGGAATTCCCGTCGGAAGGTTTAAAAGGGAAGCCGATGGGTGGCTCGCGACCAGACCCCAGAAGACAGGCGAGTGGAGGAGAGGAGAGGACGTGGTCCGACAGCAGAGGGCAGAAGGCAGGCGAGTGAACCAGAGAGCAGATAACCAGAGAGCAGATAACCAGAGAGCAGATATCCAGAGAGCAGATATCCAGAGAGCAGATATCCAGAGGGCAGAAGGCGGGCGAGTGGAGCAGAGAACGATCGTGGACCGAGCAGAAGTGAAACAAGGAGAGGAGAGGACGTGGCTCGACCCCAGAAGGCAGGCGAGTGGACGGACGTGAGCAGACGTGATCAAATCCTGCAAGACGCCAGAGAGACACACAAACATTCGAGAGGTGGATGTTTGTTGGCCCAGTAATTGTGGGTAAGCGATAAAAAAAATTGTGAAACTTGCTCATTGCTCTGGATAAATTAATATTCAATGATTTTTCTTTCTATTTTCAGCTACTGCATACTCCATCTCTTGAGAGACCCAAAATCCCCTGAGATTAAGCCCGTGTCTTCACTTAAATTAATAAATGAAAAATATTAAAATTGATCATATTTGTACTTTAAATTAATAAATGTTTTATATAAAAAATGATATTACATTTTGGCGCCCAACCGTGTGAGCTTACGATCTCTCTCAAGGGTGAAGTACTGCAGAAGCTAATTTTGTAAAAGGTAATCTTTCCAAAATTTAGAGTTATAGTTTTTTGTTTTGCTTTCTTTCGTGTTCCTCTCGGGTAAAATTTAAATTCTGTGTTTTGCAATTTTTACTGTGCAATTTCCACAAGTACGCAATCTTTTGCTTACAAAAATTAATACATGTTTTTTTAATTAATATTTTGGGGTTTTCTTTTGTTTGATATATGCTTCTTAGAAGTAAAAAACGTGTGATTAATATGGAAAATTCACTGGAACCAGAATTTCAGTGTGCACAGGTTGAGAATTTGGAATCCGAGGAAGTGATCGGTTTAAACGAAATGTTTGATGAAAGTGATAAAGGGGAAGAATCAGTGACAGAAAATGTAGAAGTCAGCAATAGGGATATTACGAATGCCGTAGGGGAAAGGAGTGATAAGCAAAGAAGCGACAGTACTCGTTTGGATATTGAGATGCTGATGAAATTTTTTGATAAAAAAATGGATGAGATGAAGTTAGGTAATGAAAGGCTGATAAAACAAATGGATAAGGGTTTGGCAGAAATGAAATCAGAAAATAATAGGTTGATAGAAAGAATGGATAAGAGTATGGCAGAATGGAAGGGAAATATAGGGGAAATGACTGAGAAGTTTAGTGTAGAATTTACAGGGGAAGTAAATAAGAATATGGAGGAGATAGGGGCAGCAGTGGAGGAAGAAATTATTCAGAACGAGGTATCTGAGAAAGCATATGATGATAAACATATTGATTTTAATGTGCACGTAGAAGAAATAGATAAGGAAGAAGTAATGTGTAATTTAGTCGTTGATAATAGTCAAAGGTAAATGGTTCTTAAACAGTGAGGGAAAATAGTTGAGAGAGGAGAGAATCCTGTTGCTATTGATAATGATATGCAGGGAAATGTTAGGAAACAGCTGAAAATAGAGGCAGCTGAAGTGTTAGAGACAGGAAAGTTGTATAGTTACAATTTGGAGAAGAAAATGCTGAACTTAGCAGGGTTAAAAGGGGAAGCTCTACGGGGGAATAGGGGAAAAAGACAAAGGTTGGGTCATATTAGTGTAAGAATAGATATAAAGTTTATTAAATTTAAACAGAATAGGTTCGATCATTATGCAGATGAAATGTATGAGGGAATTTTGGGAAAGCAGTGTAGAGGGAGAAAGCAGGATCATTTCACTATGGAGTATGGAAAACGCATGGCAACAATGATAAGTTGTTTAAATTATGTAGCGACGTGGTCAATTAAAGGATTGAGGATTCATTCAATTGGTGAGGTAATTAAACGGTTTGGGAAAAATCTGTTTGTATGTCAATGGGATTTTAGGCTGCATAAAGAATATGGGCATCCATTGCTGGAGATAGAGGAGAATAATAGCACGGGAATATTTGGGGTACATGAAAATTGTGATGATGGCAGGGGTCTATTGCAATATCAAGTGATATGTTAGATTAGGGCAAACAACTCTAGGAGAATCATTACCCTTTAATGATTTCATAATTGGCGATTATGGAGACTCCAGCTATAAAGCATTTTCTTCCATTTCTGATGCTTTATCTCTTCTATCCATCCTCTATGCTATCTTCTAGTTAGGTGATATTTTATTTTGTAATAGACTTTTGGTGATGATTTTAGATTAGTTTTGGGAATCAGCTATTTTGGTATTGTCTTGTTCTGTCATTTTGTTTCTGCACAAAGAGTATTTTTAGATTTTGTGGGTTTATGTGGTTGTTGGGCTGTGGAAAGTAGATTATTGATGTGGATTTTATTGTGGGGAGAAATAATTAGAATCCTGTCTGTTTGGAAGAAATTAGAGTTGAATTAATGTGAGCTTATGAAAGGAATGTGGTTTGAAGTAAAATTGGGAAATGTCAGCTGTGATTTGGAAAGTGTTTTGATTTATGGTACTGGAATTTGGTGGAAAATAGCAGTGGGACCTCATAGTGTTATTGGAGGATATAAAGGATTATAGGAATCAGTCGTCGTATTATAATGATAAGTTGAAATCGTCGTATAGTGAAATGAAGGCATCGTCGTATTATAAGGAAGTATAATAAGTTGAAAGCGTCGTATATTAAAGTGAAGTGAAGGACTCGTCGAATTATAAGTAAAGAATAGTATGTGAAGTCGTCGTATTGGGGGTGGCATAAATAAGTCCACGAGATTAATTTAGTTGGTGATTAGCCCAGATAGAAAGGGGATCACAACACTGTAGTAAAATCGTCGGTTAAATAAAAATGTTAGATGAGAATGTGTCACTGAAATAGACCAGCTGGTACCTTGGATTTTAAAGATTGTGAATTGTCAGAGCTGATAGAGAAATAATATGGGGGGAATCTTGAAGGAATTTTATGAGCAAAGTGATGACTCAACGATTATTATGATAAAGAGGCAGGATTTGAGTTAATGGGGAGATAGGAATAGTTTACTGGGTGGAAATTGAAGACTTATTTGTTGGGAAGTCATGGAATGAGAAACCATTGTGCAGAAATAGGGTGTTATCTTATTTTTATTAATTCTGTTCTATCAGGAATTTGTTTATTTTGATTAATTGTACTGCTGGGTAATTAAATATGGTATGGGGGCTATCAAGCTATTTTTAGTTTTTTATTGTTGGATGAGTAGCAGTATTATTTTAGCTTCTGAAAATTCTACATTTGGGGTTTGATAAATGTCACAGGAAGGAAAACATGGAGTCACATTGTGGATTGTTTTGTTTGAGGGATGATGTTAGAGGCAGTTCACCCATATAATGTTGTAGTAAACATATATGATAGCATGTGAATACTGAACTGTGATGCCAAGTTTCTCAATCCTGGAAAGCAGAAACTTTCGTTCCTGTGAGCGGGTAAATTTAAATAATTTATAATTCATAACAGGATTTTATTTTATCAATGGGGGAGCACCAGGCAAACATGTGTAAGTTTAGGTAAGCCACGTGTTAACATGAAATTCTATTCAATTTAGCTAATAAATATTTTAAGTATAAATCAATAGGAAAGATTATTTTAAAATTAAGTTGAAAAAGGTGCTCAATCAATTTGATTAATTTGTAATTTCTCCGAGCACAAAAATGATTGTAAAGAATGAGCAAGGGGGTTAAAGATAAAATATGGAGATAAATTTCTCAAAATTTTTTTGTAAAATTTTATTAAAATTGATCGGGGGCAATGTGATAAAAAGGCGGATTTTGTAAGGTTGTGGCGTTATGAGGCGCAGTTCGGCCAACAACAATGGCTAGTCGGCCGAAAGATGGTGGTTCCCCGCGGGGGAGGCCCGCCGAGCGGGTATAAAAAATGACGATGGTGAACCCCCGCGGGAAAACCCCGCCGAACGAGTTTAAAAAAATGAGGGCGGGGAACCCCGAAATGTTGTGAAATAGGGGAATTCCCGTCGGAAGGTTTAAAAGGGAAGCCGATGGGTGGCTCGCGACCAGACCCCAGAAGACAGGCGAGTGGAGGAGAGGAGAGGACGTGGTCCGACAGCAGAGGGCAGAAGGCAGGCGAGTGAACCAGAGAGCAGATAACCAGAGAGCAGATAACCAGAGAGCAGATATCCAGAGAGCAGATATCCAGAGAGCAGATATCCAGAGGGCAGAAGGCGGGCGAGTGGAGCAGAGAACGAACGTGGACCGAGCAGAAGTGAAACAAGGAGAGGAGAGGACGTGGCTCGACCCCAGAAGGCAGGCGAGTGGACGGACGTGAGCAGACGTGATCAAATCCTGCAAGACGCCAGAGAGAATGTAAAGATATTGATGCTCAAGCAATTGTATAGGTTTATTAATAATAAATATGATGAGCAGAAGGAAGTATTTAATGTCAAAGTTAATAGTATTAAGGAAATGCAGATAGATTTGGAGTCTGATTTAGACAGAAGGATTGAGTTGCAAAGTCTGAGGTGTGAGGAATTATATCATAGGATAAGTAGATAAGCTAATGTCAGGTATATGCAACGAGTAGAAACGTTAGGGGGAAAAATTGATGCAATGTGTAATACAGTTGGTGAACCACGTGATAACAGTCACGACTCCGATCAGTTGATCGAGAAGCACATACATGAAGGTGTAGAAAAGAAGGAAGAATATGCAAATAGTAGTGTTAAGCAGATGGAAAATATGGTATAAGTCAATAGTGTGGTCGATTTTAAGGTTAATGGTATATGCAGTGATTTTAAGCTAGCTAAGCATTCATGTGCTAAGAGTGCTAAAGAGAATGTAAAGGTAAATAATACAGATTTGCTAATGAAACCTTTCTGTAAGAAAAATTGTGCTCATTGCCGTAAACGGCGAAATAGAAAGAAAATCCCCCGAACAACACAGACGAAACAATGTGTGGGAGGAAATGTTAAGCGAAAGAAATTGCGAAATGTCAAACTTAGGGGTCAGTTTGAGAAAGATGAATGTGACATCAATGATAATGTTAAGATAGATGGGGAGTTAGTAAATATAATTGATGTATCTGCGAACAAGTGTAAGAATAAATGTAAACATGCAGAGCGGACTTCATTTCCGGCCGTGCAACGTTACGCATCTAACTTTGCAACAAGTCGAGCACGCAGTTGTTTACTTCCTGCTATCGGTCGCAGACAGCTACCCAGGCCGTCAAAACCGTACGCGTTCGGACCCGCATCACATCGCCAAGAATCAACGAGAATCACATCGTCACCAGCGAGAGTCTACCTACTTCAACAACCATCGAGACAGCCACACCACAATGGACGTCGCAAATCTACAACCCATCGCCTCTACTCATCTCAGCATCAACCACCGCCCTACAGTCACGAACGAAACAGCTCACCTAGAAGATGTCCAGTACAACCAGCAAACGAGCAAGCTAAACGCACCTACCCACTTCTTCGCAGACCAACAAACGGACAACATGGACCACTCCGATGAAGAGACTGTGAGTGTAATAAGTCCCCATTCAAACAAATCTACATCCACTCCTACCTCTCCAATAATCAAAACCAGTGTCAGAAAGCTGAAAACTATAAACAATCAATCCAGGCCACATGCAGCAACACCAATTTCATCCACAACAACCACTACCAACTCTCCCTTCTCCACGACAAACAGATTCCAGATCCTACAAAATCTTGATGATGAACCTACAAAAAACCAAACCCCTCCAGACTCCCCCAAAAAACCTACTCCGATATATATATATCAGCAACACAGATAATGTCAACATTATGCTACATCAACTGAAATCCATCAGCTCTTCACCCTTCTACTACACCATGCAAGATCAAAAGCTCAAGCTAAAAACCGTCACCATACCAGATTTCAGAAACGTCATATCCTATCATCAAAACAACAAAGCAGAATTCTGTATTTTCCAAATCAAATCTGAGAGAAACCTCCGAGTAGTCCTGAGGGGCATACATCCCAAAGCTGACATAAATATAATCCTCACAGAACTGAAAGAGTTAGGCTATTCCTCAGTTAAACTCCTCCCAGTACGGCACCCTATCACGAAAATCGACCTTCCCTTATTCTTCCTCGACCTTCTCCCGGACCCCAAAAACTATACCATCTACGACCTCACCCACCTTTACCATTGCCAAATAAAAGTCGAAACCCCAAAACCAAAAAAATATATCCCTCAATGTATCCGTTGCCGAAACTACGACCATACAAAAAACTACTGCTTCAATCCACCCCGTTGCGTTCGATGTGACATCCCACACCCGCCCAACAAATGCCCTATCCCAAAACCCCTCCTACCCGTATGCACAAACTGCCATGGTAACCATACGGCAAATTACAAAGGCTGCCCAGTATTCAAATCCTTACAATCATCCTACTCAAAACCCATCCAATTCAAACCGGCTCCACTCCAAAAACCTCAACAACCACAAATCCCACCCCCAACAACTCAAACCCTACAAAACAGCTCAAGCCCTACATCCTATGCGAACATCGTCAAACAAACCCACACTCCTCCGCAATTCCCCCAACAACCCTACACTGATTCGTCAAACCAAAACAACCTTCTCAGCTCCTTGTGCTGCAAAATAGACAACCTGATCTCCATCATCACACCACTAATCCACTTCCTAACTACGATAATCCCCAAGCTAATAGACTCACAAAATTGATCCACACTACTCCCCAATATCTATCCATATGCACTTGGAACGCTTGAGGGGCTACCAATAAATATCACGAAATCAATCTATTCCTACAAAAGAACAACATCGACCTTCTGCTTTTAACTGAAACTAAACTTATCACCACTCATCCCTATAACTTCCCGAAATATAAAACCTATAGAGCCGATCATCCAAATTCCACTAGAAAAGGCGGCTCCACCATCCTAATCAAAAGCTCAATAGATCACAATCATCTCCCCTCCATAACTCTCCCTGAACTCCAACTAACTCAAATAACTCTAAACACAAACACTCCCATAAACATTGCCTCGTTCTATTCTGCCCCAACAAACCAAATCTCACCTGACACCTGCAGAAAACTTCTCTTATCCCGCCCTTTCCCATACATAATAGGAGGTGACTACAACGCCAAACACCCTAATTTCGGATCCAGAACATCCAATCCTAGAGGCAACGACCTAAACCTTATACTCTCCAAATCTCATATTAAGATAATTTACCCTACTGAACCTACTCTTTAAAAGGAGTGTGTTTATTTTTTAAGTTTTCAACTTTTTGTTTAGAGGCAAAAAGGTGATCTGTAATACAGGAATCAATAAGAAAAACGTCTACTTGAGATATATTACAGCTATTATTAACCAATTATCTAATGGAGAGTGTATCACAATCTTGGTCACGTCGTTTTAGATCAGACGGAAAAAATATATATAAGCTTACCATGAAATAACCTTTTATCATAAATAATGAAGTGTGTTATTCCGATATACGTAGATCAGTTCAATTGTCATGTCAGGAACGTTGAACACACCAGGAGCCACGATCCAGTTATTGGAGGTTACTTTAGTTTACCCTGTCTCAACCTTTCTGCACAACCTATCTCAGTATTTATTAACGCATCTGTTGAACGGACTTTCTGTCTCTCCCATAATACCATATATTTTTATTGGCTTTCTCAGAACAGTCTTGAGCTAAGATGCAAAACGGCCGCCACATCTACCCATAAGGGGCGGTACAAGAAGCGAAATCAGAATACAATTGGAAACATTCAATAATTAATAATCTTAAAAATATGGAATTAAGATTATTTTAAAAAAACAATAATAATGTTCTTAGTTGCATAAAATCATTGCGTGAAAACGTTTTTTTGTCACACTTTTTGCATTTACTTAGTTGCTCTAAATTCTAACGGTATCTTGGTTGTATGTAGAATTATTGAGGAGTTGATATTTTAGTATTGACGAGGATATTAAATAAAACAAAACTTTCTTGGGAATATATGTGTTACATACATGTTAAAGAAATATGTTTTACAGCAAGGCGAGTATGTCTAGGGCGATGGAAACTACGCTGTCCATGGTTTCCTCTCCTGTGGGAATGATTTGATCAACAGGTAGCTTGAAGCGATCTCGAAGTTCCCAAAGGAAAGTGAAACGAGTTCCCAGTTTCTGCTTAACCCAATCATTACTCGTACCTGTTGCACTGTCTGCAAAAAATAATTATTATGGTCAGAAGTGTTAGATATAGAAATTTGAATGGAATTTTAAACATATAATTGGGTTGTTGATCTCAATTTATCTCCATCTCAGTGATTATTTTATCTTTACTTCTTTTTTAACATGTAATAATATAATTCTTAAAACTAGGAATGCCCATGATAATTTGTTTTGGAGAAGAATTATGGGGCGTTCTGCTGCCTATTGAAGACATTATGAGTGGAAGATGGAACAAAGAATTAATCCTGAATTTCGAACATTCCAAGCCATGTCTGTCTTCAGGGAAAAGTGTCAAAGAACAAAGCAGGCTAGCCGATCACTGGAAGTCTCTTCCTAACATTCTGATGAAGGGGTGGTGCCTCCGAAAATGTAAATAAATCCAAACCTTACAAGGTGCCTACCATCTATGAACTTCATGTAAGTCACACGCTTTCTATATATATATTGTAACGTCCCTGTTGGTAACAATGGAGTTACAAGCACTCCTACAATATTTTATTAATTTTTACTACAGTTTACTTCATTATTTCAATGCAGTTTTGCCTTGTTCCTTCAGTATCTTTTCAATTTCCAAAATTTGTCTTCACTATTACAGTTTCTAATTCTTTTATGATTTTTTCCCGTTTATTGCATTCTGTTATCTGAAATATTTATCCATCTTTTCATTGTTTTAATGATTTTGTCATTATCTATAGCTTCAGTGACCTTGGATCAGTCGTCCAACTGCCTCTCAAAACTGGCGTAGACACGGAGAAGGGAATGCTGCGATCCCACAGAAAACTCGTCTCCCGTCATTCGAAAGGGCGTGTGAATAGTACCAAATAGCCATGACTTACCTGATGCAGGTTTTCTAGGGTTTCCCTGCATCTCTTTAGGTGAAACACCGGGTAAGATCCTTAAACTTTCCGCATCCCCCCTTATCAATTCCCTTCCTAGGGTAGTTGCCTATTTCAGGAACACCCTCATGTAGCCTGTTCACCTCACCCTCAAATAAGTTTTTTCGTTATTGAAACTTCCGACTGATCTTCTTTCAGATTGTCCCAGAAATTACTTTTTCCCAACCACGCCATAATCCAGTGGTCACTTCCGATATATAATGTTTCTTTACATCTATAACATTTATTTAAAATTTCTTTTAACCTTTTTGTACTGAAAAATATTCCCTATCTGGTGGAACCGCTTTCTATGTATCTCTTTCCCTTTATTTAAAAGTTATGCTTTCCGATGTCGATTTATCAACATCTCGTCGCCTTTTTACCCCCCCCCCCTCCACTCCTAGGACCACAGTCTTTCCTGCGATCCGAAAGACTTCATCTTTCACCTTCGTGCTGTAAAGACGTGTACCCTGAAACCTCATGACGTCAACTACACCGCTACTACCCGAGCATTTCCAAGAATGAGTTGATTGGCGAGCTGAGCTTCCAGACTTCACGAAGGATTTTTCCCTCTGGCTTCTTTTTTCTTGACGGCGCATCAGACCGGACATCCCGGAGCTGAACATAGTATACGCGTTTTCCATACTGGTCCACGCTATCCAGGATGGTACAGCGTTCGGCCACTTCAAGAAATCAGCTGGTTGAGAAGTCTCAACTGGTGACCCTTTACATACATTTATTGGTATCAGGATAAGCATTTCAGCACGATTGCGCAACAGCTTGTGCAAATTTCATTTTATTTTATTGTGATGTGAGAGGTCTATAACAGAGAAAAGCCTAAAAAACGAGTTTGATTAAAACATCACGAGGAATAAACAGGCAAACACCTTCTGTTCAGATATCATACTGTCCACTTTGTTACGATCTCTAGGATAGGAAATCTATGCCACAGTCCAATTAATCTGCTATGTCGATTTCTCTCCTTTTTTCCGCCAGATCCTCGTAAGCTATGTCCTTCTCACCTCCCATACTTCACGTAAATGTCGTAAACTCTGCCAAATTTCATTTCGTCAAGTTAACACTGTGTTCGAAAAATTGACAAAGTTTTGAGTTACAATTGATGGTTTGAAAAGTACGTCAGGTTATTATTCTGTTAAGCTATTGAAACACTGTTGAGATTTTAAGTGACGGCAAACATAAATAATAGACTGAATAAAAAGTCCTCTGGATTTCACCCGAGTTATATCATTTGTAAGATACAAGGTTTGGACCAGAACTTTTTATTCAGTCTATCCACCGGGAAAGCTTACATTCTCGGATAAATAATAATTTTTGAAACTTACACATGACTTTGTTGACAGGTCCCACATCATATTGAGTCCCGTAGCGTTGTGCCAAGGCTTTGACCGCTTTGCGTGCCATGGCGTCCTGTTAAAAAATTATATTAAACATTGATATCAGGTAGTACTTCTGAACAGTTACAAGTATGTAAATGGGGACAAAGGCTTTTATATATTATTGAATTTCCTGGTAATCAATTATATTTCTAAATCTAAAGAAAGGGTTTTCTTTGGTATACCGGGAAAAAGCGGGGTGGAAAAATGGAGGTGTTTAGAACACGTATCGGGCTATGATCTGATCCTAAATAGAATATGATTCTCATGTATACGGTACGGCTGGATTATTTTGGGGGTTAACTCGCTACATGAGGGTGATTCTGAAACAGGCAACTCCCCCTTAATAGCATAGGAAGGGTATTGAAAAGGGGGGATGCGGAAGGTAGAGCAAGGTAGCCAAGGGTTAACTAGGGCTTCCGGGAGATGCAGGGAAAACCCTAGAAAACCTGCATCAGGTAGGTCGGGTATTGGGTACTATTCTCACGCCCTTCCGAATGACGGGAGACGAGTTTGCTGTGGGGTCGCAGCATTCCCTTCTTCGTGTCTCCACCAGTTTTAGGAGGCAGTTGGCCGACTGATCCAATGGGATCATCGGACAACTCTTGCTATATACCCAAGGTCTTTGACTCCATTACACATACCTCCCAAAATAGGTGAAGGTGTCTCGGCATGTGAGAACTTTGATAAAAAATACCCAGAGAGAGTGCGAGACATTCCCGACATGATCAGGTGAGCCCCGCAGTCTCTGGGCTAGTCACTGGGTTGAAGCGCCTGCGGGAAAATCAAAGAGGATTCATAACGAGGTTGCGAGAGTAGTAATGGCGTGTTACAAGACTACCCACATCATGAGACTTATGAAGGAGGCAAACGATATCACACTGTCCAAATGAAGGAAGTTAAACCTCGTATGTTTTACCTTTAAGTCTATGGAGGCGGTAAATATTATTATTGGAGACCTTACCAAAACTGCACCATATACTATGAAGAATTCGTCAAGGTAGCTAACGGTCTTCTACACCACGGTAAGTAGGATAATGCAGAAGGAAGTTATCAATCCCCCAAAAGTAGATCCCAACACTACACCTGCGATCCCTTCAAAAATGGGGGAACTTTCAGATAAACACTGAGCTACGAGATATGATGTACAGTATTCAGCACACCGTTAACAGGGATGAAAAGGAAAAGAACATGCGTCGAAGACCGGGTTCCCGTAGAACTATCTACGTAGGCATCTCAAAAAGCGTAGGCGGCGTCGGTTGTGCCTCTGTTACAGCAAACAGAGTTTCGTCAACCAGCATCAACAAAAATACTACTGTGGCTACAGTGGAACTCTTCCCCATCTCTATGGCTATAAAGTTATACCAAGAGGACCCTGTGGCCAATAACATCATTTTGATAGAATCGATAAAGGCGATAGAAACTGTAACCTGAAACGATTTTATTAATCAGATACGGGACTCTAGTAAATGAGAACAAGAAACATAACAACATAGTACTGTACTGGATCCTAGCGCAGGTAGGCATTGAGGGACACGATAGGGTAGATCAACTGGTGAAACAGGCAGCCTCCAACTCGCACAGTCACGATAATCGATCAACATGTACAAGCAATGATTACAAAAACGGGATGGTCAAAAAAGTAGAGGAAAAATGGAAGTTAGAAACATATACGGGCGGTCTCGGATTCTTTGCACTGGAAAACATTGCCAAATAAGTAATGCACGACAAAACTCTTGCAAGGAGTCAACAGGTAATGGTGTCATGAGCTAGAAGTGCACTCACAATCAGTTGAAGCACTCATTTTTATTTCGTAGGCGTATATGTGAGGGATGCACTGCGCTGCTATCAATGTATCGTCTACTTTCTGCGTGTCCCACATGCAACAGTATTCCACAAAGCACAAACCCCGCAGCTGTCCATGTTCACGGTCATATTCATTTTCGAAAATAATTGATCAAAATTGTTTATCATTAAATTTTAACTACAAAGTTTTCTTTTTATTGACGAATGATACTGTTAGTGGAATATTTAGTTCCATGTAATACAATTGATGTTACGTAAAGAGCGAAAGATCATTTATGGTTACGTGTAGTTTAGAGATTTCCCGCTGGTAAATGGCTATGTGAATATACACAATCAGATAATTGTAACCGTTACGAAATGTTTGAAATGCCAATAATGTCATATTTATGAAGTTTTAGTCTGCTCACCAGCTCGGCGGCGTTGCTGGCAGAGTCGTCGGGATGGCCAAAAGGGTACATGAGTACTTGAGAGTAGCTGTGGAAGTTGAGGTACGCCACGAGGTTGGTGCTGCTGCTGAGGTTGGTGAGGTACTCGGACAGGGAGCGAGTCTCGATCTCAGAGAACGGCTGCGGCCCAGCGTACACTTCAGAGCACTCGTATTCGTCGCTGCCTGCCTCTAGAGTACACAACATCATTCAGTACAATCATTATTCTTCTTCTTCCGATAGCTCAACAGCCCTCTTGAGGGCCTAGGCCTACCGAGGCGGCTGCGGACTGTCATCTGGCGAGACACATTCCGAATTTGGGGTGATACGTGGTCAGTGTATCAATTCCCCATCAGCCTTAATCTCGGTCCTCGCGACCAGCAATAATTATTCCTATTCATAAAGAAAACCGGATCCTCAGAAAATGTAACTTACTAGTTATAAAAGTAAAAATGCAACTGGAGACTACTCAGTAGTATTCGTCTTATGCTATTTCAGAATAACAACAAAAATATATTTGTTATAACTCACGCATCCAGCGGTAGTCCCAGTTACGGTTGGGATCAACGCCAAAGCATCTGGAACCATTGCTACGTGTTTTGCGCCAACAGCGGTTCTGAAATATAAAGCATGCATACAGTATCCAGATCAGACAAACCCATCTGGTTCTTCACTGGCAGTTTATAAGTCATTTGGTCCCTGATTATGTTAATGTCATCTCAAAATGGTTTTAGTTAATTTTTAAAATGAAACGAAACTATTTCCTCTCTGTCGCATTCTTAAATCACCTGTCTTTAGGATGGAAGAATTTTTAGTAAGATACGTTAATAGTCTTTACAATAGATTAAATGAAACTGTTATAAACGTAGCACACTCACACAAGTGTGGGAAAACACGTAGCCATCGGGATTGGTGTTGGGAACGATGTACCAGTCGAGATTCTCGGCAATGGTCCTCACGTCGGTGTCTGTGCTGGTCAGCAGCTGGTTCAGGAGGAAGGTTGCCGAGGCAGGGCCAATCCACTCCCTGGCGTGCATACCTCATCCACAACAAAAGAGACCACCACTGTACTTGAAATTATATCCCTATGTATATATAATATATTGTAATGAACTAACTACCTTTAATAATTATTAATTATTCAGTAGAATTTTAATTTATAATTAAAATGAAGGGAGAAATTCAATAAATAACAACAGTTAACTACACTAATAAACATTAAAATTTATAATTATTAATTACAAAAAGATAACGCTAATTTATATGCAGAACAATTTTAATTTTGAGTTCACAATATACTCTTTTTATCAGGGGATTTGGGCCAAGTAGCAGAGTTTACTTAATAAAACATTGGATCCGATAATGTACATAAAAATGGTTTTGATAAAATAGGTAAATCCCACCATTGTCCAAATTTCAAAAGTCCGTCAAAGGTTCCGCGCAACCAGCAATGTGAGCGTGTGTAGGCGTCGTCGCCGATCGTCCAAAAAACGCGGTCCAGAGGTTAGGCTATTACAAATTTCGACCGCCTCCATCCCCATAAAAGCGGTGGTAGCCGTTTTCTACCCAAACAAAGTTGATTCCGGGTCACGAAAAACCCTTGTTCAAAATTAAGTCAGTATTATTCCTTTAATTAAAAATAATACGCGGAAGTCTGTTTTACCCACTTCCAATCCCTCTTACGGGGTAAACTGTAAGTTAAATTCCATTTTTTATTTAAGAAATAAACTCAGCGGCTCTCCATTGTTTTCTAGTTATTTTTAAGTGATCCACCCCCACCCCCACCCCTGCATACACATCTCCATACACACATAATGCAGGAAATAGTGTAGAGATTTCCAATTCGTACTCGCTTCATCTATGGGTATCTTAGTAATTTCATCTTCCGGTTGTTGTAGCCAGACCCGGTCAACAACGCTAGTAGCAGTGATGGAATTATAATCGCAATTGTAGGTACCTGCTTCCAAGAAGACGGCGGGGTTACCAGCCTTGTAGGACACTTTGACGCCGACGATGTTGCGACCTTGGTAAGTGGATCCCACGACTATGGGACTCACGACTCCAGGGTGCGCAGTCACAAGCGAGTCCAGCCATGCGTTGATCTGCAGGACACAAAGTTCAGCGCGGAAACTCTTCACCAACGTAACTAAACTAAGTACCGTGTGGCACACTTACCACATCCAGGGGGTAATAGTTATCCCATGCCATAGTGGCTTTGGCCTTAACCGCTGGGCGTTCTGTATCGAAGAATCTAAATGACAAGAAAATTACGGCCGTGTGAATAAATCGTAATTTCAATAAAACACATATGTAAATTCGTTTGACATATTCCACCTACCATTTTGTTCAACACTCAATGAATTCCTCTAACCAAACTACGGTTCGAGACCTCATGAATTGAGCTCAGTTGCTGGTAGAGCAAACCTTACCGTTTATAAAATTTCCGTTCAGGCTCTTGAGACTATTGTTCTTTGGTAAATGGATGACAAGCGAACGCATAATGTTTACCCATCGCATTATGTACATAAAAAAATATTTTTTGATAAAAAGATTTACAGTAATGTTCGTTTGGGGCAGTATATTGCGCATCCGAAGTTTACTACTAACTGAATACTCAGAAAACGATATTATGATGTCTGCATTTATAAAACGAAATCCGAATTTGAAAAGTCAAGAATGCGTTTAACTAAGGAAACACTGATAATATAAAATGAAAAATGACGACCGTACCAGGGACTCCGACCCCGGACCTCTACTACTCAGCTAATCCGAGTCAAGGTCCGAGGACAGATTAAACATAGCTCCACTCCCGTAAATCGAAACCAGGGTGACCTACAGTTTACTAATCACATTAATCACAACCTAGTTTCTAAGATAATGAAGAAATCTTGTAAGTCCTCGTAAACTTATGTTTTGAATATTACTGTACACAGTAAAAATACTATTCTGGTAGGGCTTTATATTTGTACCACATTAATTGAATGTTTATAATAGTCTTATGTTTATGAAAAGAAAATAATATAGTACACGAGGTTTCACGTATCGTCCGAAACCCATAAGATAACGCGAATTCACCAATTGTGAAGAATTTCCATAGAGAGGTTATTGTTAGGTGCACTACTTACGTCTGAACATTTTCGACCATAATTTCGCTTTGGATGCCTCGAGAGTTCATCAGGGTCTGAAACTCTCCGATTTTATGGGGCACTACCATAATGTCTACAGTCCTATTGGGGTAACTTGTATCTTTCCAGAAGCTCACCTGTAAGATGAAACAACAATAATTAGAAATAAGTAATCACAATGGCATATTTTTAACTCAATAGTGATGTGAAAAATGTTAATCGGATGTTGTTCGTATGAACACCCAGACTCCTATTCATCACAAATTTTGGTAGGCCAGTGATCTTCAAACTTAATCGATCCGTTTGAATATATTTTCTGGTAATCTCATCCTATCCTTCGAAAAATAATTATTTAAATAATATTGAATATAGGTCAATGTGTTATAGATGTTATATATAAAAATAATTAATTAAGTGTAATTTTAAGATAAAATTCACAAACTGAACTAGTTATTAGCAGTATTATTTCCTCAGTTGTCTCCTAATATTTAATTTTACTAATGAATAGGTGTACATAAATCGTCGAAGTCTAGCTGTATAGATATCATAGTCTGCATTTTATTTGTTTTTATTACCACATATGCTGGTAAACATTTTTCGCTAAAATTGGTTGTTTAGGATGGCATTAAAATTTTTAAACTAATAAGAGAAGCTTCAGCGTAATGTGAATGAACATATGACCAAAAATTTAGATTTAAACGCCCAATCGAAAAGTTATTTACTCCCTTTCCTCCATTGGCAAGCCTTCTGATTGAATACACCACTCGAATGGGATTTTTTCCAGTCATACTTAGTTTCTTTTTTTCGTAAATTTGGACCGTAGTATGATTTCTAACATTTTATTCCAAATAAAGTTTATTTTCTACTAGAAATTTATAAAGTATTGCAAATAATTACACGTAATTCTCTTTGACATATAATTACCAAATCTTAAGTTCTAAAACCATTCCTTTCATTTTTAGAATATTTACATTCATGCCTTGCAAGTAAGGCAACCCGGGGGATGAACGGGATACTTATTGATTAACAATTTTTATATTACAATTAAAAAAGTCATTTCATAAAATTATAAAACATTAGTTTATTCTATTGTTTACTTAAACTAACATGAATATAACTTAAGAATTTAGATTTTTGATGAATTTTTAAAAAAGTAGTTAACTAAATTTCCATTAAACTCAGCAGCTCTCATTACACCGGTCTAGAACCCAATCTGGACTGTTTTGCGTTTTTTTAATGTTTTGCCTCTCCACCACCACCTCTAAGAATACCACCCTTCGATTATGGATGGGATTGAAATTACTCTAGCAGTAAGTGATCCAAGAATGTATTTAAATGATAGAAATTTTAGCCGTTTTTTGCTTATTTAAAATTTTTTACCCCCTCCACCCGCACCCCATGGGTGGTAGCCCTGATATTGCTGATTTCCGAGTTGCGAATAAAATTGGTCCACTCGTTTAGATTTGCATGCGAAACATACAGACAAGCAGACACACACACATACTGCAAGATTATTATTGTCATTTTTAGGCACCGGGAACAAATAGTCCAGATAGTCAGTGATGAAATTTGTGTGACTGTTTAGTTGGTACGGACAATGGAACTGCAACTGGTGAAAGAAAAGAAGGAGACAGGTCTCGTCACTGGGAGAAAATGTAAAGAATCTATCACCCTTACGGTTGGAAACGGTAAAATTAATTCTGAATAGTCAATCAGATATCTTGGTATAATGATAGATGATACGATGTCTTTTAAACAACACCTCGATTACGTAAGGACGTAAAGAAACTGGGACAATATCTGCACTGCCTAATGTTGCAGGTTCAAGACAATACCAGCGACATCTTTTTGCGAATCTTGTGCTATCGGTGATCTTGTATGGTGCCTCGATATGGTGTGGCGCAATGGTAGTGAAATCAAACAAGAGAAAAGTAGATTCCGTTCACAGGCTCTGTATGGTGGCAGGAATGCCTCCGGTAGACATTCTGGTTGACGAGTGACAAACAGAGGTCTGGAAGGCAAGAGAATTGAAATGCTTAAAACATATGAAGAATGGCAACGTCCAACAAGGGCCGATGGACCTATAATTAATAAGGTCAATCAAATAATGGATTAATCAAAAACAAAGAGAGGTGAATTTGTATCTCACTCAACTCTTGGCCTGGCCACGGCTGCTTCAGGGAATACTTCTACAAATTTACCACAGATAATTCTCCTAATTCCCTGAATATGGACTTAATGAGACACCAGAAAATATGTTTTTCAGTTTCCCTAGATTTTCAGATGAGAGATGAGCAATACAGAGCGATATTAGAACCTCAATAACACCACATAATTTGGTTCCCGCTAAGCTGATTTCACTTTATGACTGGAATTAAGTAAGCGCATACGCATCTATAATAATTCTATAAAGAGACGCTACGACTGCTTCCTGTGAAGTAATATCCAACGACGGTCCCACAGGTAAGATACACACAGTCATCGTAGTGGGTTGAATGCCACACTAGAATCCAGTGTGGACCCTGGAATAGTGTCTTTCGAAGACTTTCACCTGCCTTCGCAAAAAAACACACATACTGGCAATTTTATTATAGAGATTAATATGTGTTTTTATTATTAAAGATAGATATGCAGGCAACTACTCAAATATGGTAAGACTGTAGGTTTTTTCCCTTACTTACTGAAGTATTACAGAGTAGTTCATTTCGCAAAAGTGCTTTTCTTTAACTGATTCTTTGACGTCAGGTGTTGTATTACTGTTTTCATGCTTAAATATTTGTATCAAAAATTTTCTTACCCCTCCAAACGAAATCTCAAGATTCCTGAGCAACTCCATTTGGTCATGAGTAGTGGGTAATACTCGAAACACTTTGTAGTTGTCGTAGCGGACCCTTTCTTCAGACACGGAAAGGGCGACAAGGCCAACGAACACCAAAATCCATCCAGACTCCATCTGTCAATACCAGAAAAAAAGCAAACTTTTAAATAATCTTAATTTTGATGAAAAACGTATCTTATGTTCAAAATTTTAACAGAAATGATTTGATTTATTGCATTACTCGTCGAATGAGAGAATAGGATACGTGATAACATAAATTAACAAATTAAATATTATAAACTACAATTAAAAGTTTAAATACACTACTATATTTGGCTGTAAAATTTACTAAAAGCGCAATATAATAATAATCTATTAACCTCACTAAGGGTATAATATAATATTTACAGTCTGCATACAAATTAAAAACACACTAGTTAAAGCAATTGTTTAGACAATTAAATATCACAAAACACTAAATGTGGAATTGAACAACTACGAGAATAAAAAAACACGCACACTAGATAGAAGCATAAACTCAAAGGAAGGACCAAGCCGCTTCACGGAACAAGACTGTATGATTCTCCACTTCCGAATATAAATACGTTTTGCTGACATAACGTGAAGCATAAATTTTTATTTACGTTCCAATATTTTACAGACACGATAAATTACGCGCTACTGTCACAACGTGAAAAGTAAATTTTTGTTTGATGATAAGACTTGTCAGACAGAAATGATGAATATACGTCCTATTGACACAACGTGAAACGCAAATTTTGATTTCTTTATACTTACTGGAAGAAGTAATAATAAAATATATGTATTATTATAAAATATATACGACGATAAACTAACAGACTATTCAGTTTTAAAAAATTAATCAAATAAATTCTGTAAATAAAATAAAGATGCAGGAGCCACAAATGATGAGGAAATACAAGCGGCTATTTTATGAAAAACTTAAAAATCGTAAACAACTAGGAGAAGTCAATGATGATTGGGAAGATCTCAAAAGTAAAATATGTGAATCAGCTAAGGCTACTATTGAAAAGAGAAATCGAATAAAATGAAAAAACGGATGGTGGGATGAAGAACGCAGAGAAGTAGTTTTCAGGAAAAATGAAGCCAGAAGAAAAATATTACAGGCCATGACCGGAGGAAATTATAAGACTTATAAAAGAGAAAGAATAAAAGCAAATCAGATCTGTAAAAGGAAGAAAAAGAAATGGATTAACGGGAAAATCATCGAAATGAATTATATTTGCAGAAGAAGTGAAACAAGAAAATTTTTTGTGGAAGTGGGAAAGAAGAAGATAAGTCAAGGTAATCTAGGTATATGCAATGACAAAAAATGGGAGATTACTAATCCAGGAAGAACAAGTATTTGAGAGATGGAAAACCTTCTTCAGAAAATTATTCAATGCAACTGACGAATTTATTGAAATGAACATTTCACATGACGAAGATCCTATGAACAATGAAGATGAGATCGATGAGCCATCCCTCAACGAAATTTGATACATAATTAACCATTTAAAGCGAAATAAAGCATCTGGATCAGATAACATTCCCGGAGAACTGATTAGATTTGGAGGAAGAACTCTTCGAATCGAGATACATAAACTCATACTTAAAATTTGGCGTACCCATCTGATGCCAAATAAGTGGAATGAAGAATCATTTTTCCCGTATATAAAAAATGGGGACAGATTTGATTGCAATGTCATTAGTTGATAATATATCTTTAGTTCACCAACTACATGAGAAGTGCCATGAATATGAAATTGATCTGCATAATATATTTATTGATTTGTAGAAAGCCTTCGACTCAGTGCTGAGACATAAAATAATTGAAAATCTGAGTAATTACTTAATAAAATTGATTAGATTAACCCTGACAAATACTGAGGCCAGAGTACGAGCAGGTAACATGCTGAGTGAAACATGGGGTATAGCAAGGTGATCCACTGTCAGCAACTCTGCTCTGAATCACAGATTGATGTCATGGGCAACATAACCACCCGGCTGAAACAATGTCTGGCTTATGCAGACGACTAATGGCGCGAACTAAAAGACCACTACAAGAAATATTTATAGATCTTAAAGAGATGGCAGTGCAATATGACCTTAAAATCAACTATCAGAAAACAAAATATATGAAATGTAAAGTAGACGGCCATAAAACAGAAGATATCATAATCGATCATATTCCATATCAGGAAGCCAGACAATTTACATATCTTGGCTCTAAAATAAATGGAACTAACACTATTGAAGAAGAAATAAGAGAACGTATTCTTCTTCTTCCAATGGTTCAATAGCTCTCTTGAAGGCCTAGGCCTACCGAGGCGGCTGCTCACTGTCATCTGAAGAGAATAGGGCATACTTTGCCAACATATATTTATTTAGAAGTATGCCCTTATAAAAAATACCAAGTTGAGGTTAAATGAAGCAATCATCAGACCAATATTAACGTATGCATCTGAAATCTGGGTTCTGAAGGATAATGATATGCAAAGACTGTTGATTTTCTAAAGGAGAATTATCAGAAAGATTTATGGACTAATAAGGAATATGGATGGTTCCTGGAGAAGCAGGTATAACCACGAAATTAACAAACATATCAAGTCCAAAACAATCGTAAGACATATCAAAGCATTAAGGTTAAGCTGGTTTAGTCATCTTTATCGTATGAATGACGACAGAGCAGTAAAGAAAACCTACAATTGGTGTCCTTTGTCGGTGCGGAAGAAAGGAAGATCAAAGGTCAGATGGCGAGATGATGTTCTGAAAGACCTAAAAGTGCTAGGCATAAAAAATTGGGTAGTCCAAGTGCAACATCGGAAGAGCTGGAAGACTCTTGTGGAGAAGGCGAAAATGTTCGAAGGAACGTTATAGAGCCTCAGAAGAAGAAATTCTGGTTATCGGTATTTTATTATTATAATTCTTCTTCTTCGTCTGGCTCTACAACTCATTGAGGGCCTGGGCCTTCCGGGACGGCAGCGAACTGTCATCTGGCGTGACACATTCCGAAATTATTGTAATTAAAACGGACTTTAAAATGAGATTATATATCAATTATTAATAAGACATTTGTGAGAAACCTAGATACTGAGCACTCTAGACACAAACTTTTGATTCATGTTCTTCAACCGCTGAGTATGTTTAAACTGACCATGTTGTTTTAATTTCATTTACGTAAGTTATTTGTCAACACTAGGTGAAAATATTGTGGACTAAGGTTGTCTTTAATATATTGCAAACATAATATGGAATCATGTGGATCTGATCTTGCAATAAGTTCTCTTCATTTTTAGATTACACTATCTTCATTCTCTCTCTATTGTAATTGACTTATATTAAAACTATATTGTGACGTAACACTGATTCAAAGCATCCGCCGAGCCCTCATTATCTATGCTTTCCATCCTTCCTGCGTACGTCAGATCCTTTTGTTCGTCGCTACGATATTTCATGGGGTGTAACGCTCTGGCGGCGGAGGCCGAGGTACCCCGTGATGTAGAAAGGAATTCGGAGGGGAGAGAGCGTGAGGCCTGAGCGCGTGTACGAGGATCAGCCCTTCTTCATTTGGACTTCGTTCTGGACGGTCGAGAGCTGCCCTTGATAGAGCGGAAGACAAAGACTTGTTTCAATGAACTTTAAAAATTTGCTTTATTTTTCTCTGTGGCAAGTGAATAAATTTTTGTTAATTTTTTAAGTGGTTTTGTTCCCGATTTTCACTGCCCGATAATCCGTTAGCTATGACAGTACAAGGAAATCGCAAGAAAGGTCACAAATAGAATAATTAATGTCTTCTATTTTACCTGGACATCACCGCTGGTCCTCAGACCTCGTGCCGGTCCCTTTAGATTCCTTTAAACTTTCGTGTTGGAACACCCTGCTCATTTAATCTTCAAATCCACTGCCACGTTCAAGAGCATTCCGTACTGGATTATCCATTTTACGACCACTCAACAGATTGAAATAGTCTCTCGATCCTGCATTTTTTACCTCTTCCAATCACACTCCAAGTCCCTTTCCATCTATTATCATTATCATAAAGCCCATTTCCTACTACCCATCGCCAATCTCCAATTTCTTTATGCCCGAAAATCATAATGTGTCCGTTTTTAATAACCTTTCCCACTCCACTTTTTTTCCCTTCGTTGTTGGGGACAAAATCGTCATCACTTTAGACTTTTGGAGGAGAAATTCACCCCACTTACCATCTATGTTTGGAGTAAATACCAGGCCTCGTCACGGCCAGGTATCACGAAGTCTCAACGATTTTAGAAAATGCAGACCAAATCTAAATGTCTAGGTTTTATTACCCTTATTTGTAGCTTCCTTCAATTTCTCTCCACCAAAATGCTTTTGATTTTGTTACGCCAAACTTCGTATTGAGTTGTGTTTCACATTACAAGTTCAAAAGAAAAAAATATTATGAACAAATTAAAAGATCAGTGTGAATTACATTAAAATAACTTGAAAAAGAAAATTAGTGGTGAAAAAATGAAGTCAATGAATATGAAACTGAATTTAGTGACATTCAAAGATTGTAACATGCGTTACATTTGATATCAAAATATTAAAGAAAATCAGTAATCCACATAGGACAAGTTTTAAAGAAATTAATGATTTTAACTGGATTTATTTTTCTTAAGAAACATTTCAAATAACTAATTGCTTGCTAGAGGATGGCAGATATCTGTAGTATATTAGAATCTTGGCGAAAGAGTAAGTTAAACCTAAGTAACAGAGCACGTAAAATAATTGCAGCATATAGAGAACCAAGCTGCGATTCTTCTTACATTTCGTTATATGTCTATCACTGCCATTATTCTCATAGGGAAAATAAATATATCAGAACCCACAAACCAGTTATTGGATATTATTTAATTTTTTAAAAAAGAAACATCTAAAAATTACCCAATGAACGAGCCTTTTTTATAAAATATGCACATCCTATCTCAGTAAATAGCCAACACCTTCCACTTTTGTTACCCCGCCTGATGATCGACTTTTGTAGTTGTTACGGTATTCAGTCCTAAGATTGGTCTGATGCAACCTTTCATGCTAACCTTTATCGGCAAGCCACATCCATCCTAATCTGCTTAGCGCATTCCATCCTTGGCATTCATATTTTGTTCTTACTCCACAAACTTCCCTCTAATGCTAATTATACAAGACCCTCATGTCCTAAAACATGGCCTATTATTCCATCCCTTCTCTTAATGAACGTCTTCCATATTGTTCTCTCTTCTCTCATCTTGCTTAGAACTTTCTCGTTCGTGATTCTATCCATCCATCTGATTTTCAGCATTCAATCGGCTTTTATCTCTTACACGAGCACTGTGCATATTTTTACTGGTTTGCACAGGGCAGTTCAGCGCTATTATACAACAGGTGGCTCCGTTAGGGGAAATCGAAAGTTATTGAAAGATTCATTAATTTAAAAAAGATTATTTTAAAGAAAAAAATTTGAGGATTTTTTCTTACACTATTGTCATACTGTGCACAACAACGGGTCTGCTTATCAGCCACGTTCTTGTAACGTAAACTTTGTACATTCATTCACGAAATTCTGAATTATCACACTACTGGGTGATTTACTATTTCGTCATAAGACTTCTGAATCTCTGTTCTTAGTTTTGTTACATATTATCTTTTCAAACTACTTTCTTCAATCTGTTGCTATTATGCAGAATTATTGAGGAGTTCTTATTTTAATGTTCACCAGAAAATTGAAGAAAGAAATCATTTTTGAAATATATATTTATCACATAGATAGGAAGGAAATATATTTTACAGAGAGGCGAGTATATCTAGAGCAATGGAAACTACACTGTCCATGGTTTCCTCTGCAGTGGGAATGATTTGATCAGCGGGTAGAACGAAGCCATACCGACCAGTGTCTCGAAGTTCCCAGTCGAAGGAGAAACGAGTGCCCAGCGACTGCTTCACCCAGTCGCAACTCGTACCTGTTGCCCAATCTGCAAAGAATTATTATTCTCATCAGAAGTGTCAGATAAAAACATTTCAATGGAGTTAAAGTACGAAAGGACTGTTAAGAAAAGTTTCTCGGGTTTCTTCCAGAGTTAACTCCGTGAATAGCGAAGTCATCTTTTTCTAGGATAGAAGAAGATGGCAGTGATTGCACCCAGAAACTATTTTTTAATTTCAGCGTATTTTCTTGTAAATTATGAAGTAGATTTTAATTGATCTTTTAGTACTATCTTGTAGAGTAAAACATGATTTTTAAAGCTGGGAATGTTACTGGTTGGTGAAAAAATTACGGTTGAGTATCAGAGCAGGGCAGACGATTACGAGCCTCCATTAACGAAAAACGACTACTAAATTCAGCTCATTTTATGAAGCCCGTTATCGTGGCCTCTGCGTCTGATGGAAGAGTTTGACACTACTTGCCACTAAATTTATAGTGGAGGACTAAATAATTTGTGCTACTAATATGTACGTGGAAAATAATGTTTGCGCAACTATTGAGGTAAGAGCTTGTGTATTTTGTTGTGTTTTCCAGAGATATTCGAAACAGACGAACCTCATAAAAACAGTTTCGCTGAAATATCATAAATTAGGTACGCCAGTTTGATCTAGCAAGACTTATAGTTGGAAATAGTTTTATTATATTTAGACGCATTTGAGTTAGTTACGACTTTGGATTTACAAAACCATCACGTATTTGGGCATTCAAATTTAACAAGCCTTTTACTTCTGAGGAGTTACGAAGTGTGTCAGAGGTAAACGAAGCATCAGGAAGGGTAAAAGGGGATCCACTCTAGATGACCGAAGGCAAAACCGACCTCACGACCGGTTTAGTTAGTTGTCCTCACAATCAGCTAAAGAGTGGTTCTTCTGTAGGTTGCACAACGCATCATAATTAAGTTTTTAACGAATGAAGGCGTTAAACCAGCCGAAATTCGGAACCGAGTGCGTGCATAGTTCTGGAAGAATGCACTTTCATAGCAACGAATGAAATCCTGATGAGCCGAGTTCAAAGAAGAGTGTGAAAATGTGGGAAAAGCAGTCACCGACGACACTCGCGCTACACAGTTACACCTGGCAATGTTGCAGCTTGTCGCGAGCTCACTGAAAAGGGATCGTCGCTTAACTGTACCAGAAATTAGAAAGGAAACGGTAATCACAGTTTGAACATCTGAGACGACCTTGCATTCGGAAAAATCTCGTCTGCTTACCCAAGAAATGCAAAACTGGAAGAGTTGAAGTTTGTCAGTCGCTTCTTGCTCGTTTTCAAAATTAAGGACAGGCTTTTTTTGCAACTTTTTGTGACATGCGTTGAAATTTGGGTTCACCACTACAATCCCGAGTTGAAAAGGGCCTGTATGGAAGTTAAGAGAAAAGGATCATCAAGAGCCCTAACTCGCTATACAGTCGGGAAGGTGATGGTAGCTCTCAGGGAGTTTTACTCGTTGATTTTCTTCATGACTGTCATACAATAATCGCTGCCAACTACTGTGACCTCGAATTAATGTTTAGAATACCACTTACATATGACGTCATAGACAGGCCCCACAGAATATTGTGTCCCGTAGCGTTGTGCCAAAGCGTTGGCCGCTTTGCGTGCGACGGTGTCCTGTAACAACATATAAATACATTGATATCAGGTATTACGTTTGAACGGTTACTAGTATGTGAACGTCTAACTTGACACACAACTAACTGAAACAGTTCGATCTGTTACTGAAATATATGCTGTGAAAGAGCATATAGGAGCAAAGAAACTGACAATATTCTTCTTTGTTAAATCACTTTAGTAAATGGATCACAGTACATAATTTTATATGATATGGGTACTGAAAGTGCGATTTGAGAATTTTTGTGGACAAAATTAATGACAGACAGTTTCTGGTGTGCCTTTTACATTTTAAGTGAAAGTATTTATTTAATTACGGGGCAGATTATTACAATCAAGCGCAGTCGTAGAAATATGAAAGTGAATTAACAAATTGGGATGTTAAATTCTCGACAGGACCGTGAATCATCATTTAATTAATTCAGTGTACTACAAAGTCCCCGCCCACGTGTCAACAATAATTAGCGGGTGTGTCTCAAGAAAGTAAGCCGCCTCACTCGCAGGCAGAAGGAAGTTGCTATTCCTACGGGTGTCTCAAGATTCATTATTCGCCGCTTGTGAACCTAAAAATATGAAACAGTAAGAGTACGAAATGAAGAGACTGTTTTAGCGATAATCAAGTTGTGCTTCAAGACTCGAGTTACACCACTGATAGTACTTAGTGATCGGTGTATGTCCTTATATTTGTTCTGATCATGTTTGAAATGCCTTCATGGTGCGTGTTTTACACGGTCATTTTCATTTTCGAAAATAATTGATCAAAATTGTTTATCATTAAATTTTAACTACAAAGTTTTCTTTTTATTGACGAATGATAGTTTTCTTACTGTTAGTGGAATAATTAGTTCCATGTAACACAATTGATGCTACGTAAAGAACGAAAGATATTATGTGTAGTTTAGAGATTTCCCGCTGGTAGTGGTTATGTGAACCTACACAATCAGATAATTATAATAGTTACGAATTTTTTGAAATGCCAATAATGTCATATTTATTACTCACCAGCTCGGCTGCATTGCTGGCAGTGTCGTAGGCACTTCCGAAAGGGTACATGAGTAGCTGAGAGTAGCTGTGAAAGCTGAGGTAGGCCACGAGGTTGGTGCTGCTGCCGAGGTTGGTGATGTACTCGGATAAAGACCGGGTCTCGACCTCAGAGAACGGCTGCGGCCCAGCGTACAGATCTGAGCACTCGTTGCTGCTGGAGTCTTCCTCTAAAATACACACCATCATTTAAAACACAGAAAAGTTAACTATTCCTATACACGTAGGGTACGGAACCCTGGGACTAATATACCAAGGCTGAATCGGAGTGGAGAAAATCTCTTGTAAAAATTTTGTATGAGTTGAGTTGGCCCGCAGAACAATAGAGAAAATAAGATCATGACGAGCCGACCTCCAGTGGCCAGTGGCTGGAGTCGCTGCCTCACAACACACGGGTCCCGAGTTCGAATCCTGGCATGATCATGGTCACGAAGACTAGGTTTAAGATTGCTGGAGAATGGAAACACTGACCACTCCACATTAGGAATGCGGCATGAAATATGACAGTCCGCCAAAGCCGTTATTGAGTTGCAGAGCCAAGGATGAAGTTCATGACGATTGTTGAAGATGGTAATATAACGCGATAATTGGTTGAGGGGACGACAGGTTTTGTTCTAACAACCTAAATGAATTACAGTAAAATTTATAGCGGTGTTGAAGTTGGTAGGGACTTGATACGATGTAATCAAAACAATTTTTATTATTTCACAATGACTAATGACATTAATATTGAATAAACAATTATTAGGATTCCACCCGGGTCATAATAGAATTAAACCACTACGTTTCGACGGAAATCTCACCCATATTTATCTTTAGTAACAATAATATTTCTACTTCCGTGTTTTAAGCAACAAAGGAGAAACATTACAGTGGTGAACAGCTTCTGAAGAACAGTGAGCTGTGTTCTCCGAGATAGTAAATAGGATCTTGACTTTGTCAATGTATTTTGGAAGCTAAAAATTATTAATAATCACGAGCACATTTGGAGGAAGGGTCGGAAACATGAAGCATGTTGAAAGCACATGACTGTGAAGCCAAAAATTCTGTTATCGGTGTTTCTAAATGTATGACAGATGTTAACGAACTGTTGAGCTTTATTCTTCACAGAAATCGGACAATAATGGGATTAAATATTAAATATGAGTACAGTATAATGAAATAAATGCTAACATCTCGAATTTGTTTCTTAGAAGTTTTACTAATTTCATCAAATTAATAAATTTAATTTGATGAAAAAAGTGTTATCTATTTGGGAAAAAAATTAATGTTCATGGTTACGACTAAAGGTTTAGTCTTGGCTTATTGGTTGTTGTACTACTCAGTAAATGAATCCGATTAAAATTGAAACTCCGCTAAATTTAAAAATATTGTGAACGATTAGTATTCGTTTTGCTACTTCGCAATAAGAAGAAAAATATATTTCTTTTAACTCACCCATCCAGCGGTAGTCCCAGTTACGGTTGGGATCAACGCCCATGCACAGAAAACCTTCGCTACGTGTTTTGCGCCATTGACGATCCTGAAAATATATATATATACATGATAAAATCCAGACTGGTTAATATCTCGCAGCATGAAATATATATGAGGGGAATAAACCACTTTAAAATGAAGAATTATTATATAACTGTGAAAAATATCTTTACTCATTTATTAATTTGAAATATACAATGATCGAATAAATTTTAATTTAAATAGCCTGCGTTTTAAACTATTTATAATATATACTTTACAATATTTACATACATCAGATATCTTTTAAACTAGAGGCATGGGATCTATTCTAAAGGTCGTCTAAACAGGCATTTTCATGGAGCAGAGGAAATACACAAATCCTACATGGAATTGGCAGTACAAGGAAATCGGCAACCGTGTAATTACGCTTTATTCTCAGCTTATACGGGAACTTGCCGCTGGAGTCGGTCCTGCCGCTTGGCCACACCGAACTCCCTCGTTGCTATTACAAGCACCTCGCCCACTTAGTTCTCTTCCTTGGTGCCAAGAACTCGAGCACCTTTCTTCCCGTTATTCAAATGTCCATGGCCAGTACAATCTCCATTTCTTAATGTTCACTCTTACTCATCCTTATTAAAATTCAATTTTAATGTTCCTTCTTACTCTCCACAAATCAAACTTTCCTAGTTTTTTAATATATTGTCTCCACTTCATTATTTCATTTCCGTCGTGGCGGGGTCTGATCCTGATCCTCTGCAATAATTAGTCCCTGGGAGGAGCCAATCACCCCACTCCACCAATGTTTTGGGGGAAAAACCATGTCCCCTCCCAACCCGATGTCGCTGAATCTCCAAGCCGTTAGAAAACCCCCAGTCGCGTCTACGTTTTATTACCCCTGTCTGAAACCTTTCAACTTTCCTCACGCCGCTTACTTTTAGTTTCGTACCACCAAATATCGCATGTAGTTGTATTTCACAATTACAAGCTTATCAGACCACTGAGCTTTGATTTTTCATTTAGTCTCATGTTGGATATTGTAAATTATCATACGGAAACTTAGTGATTGCCTATTCCGTCATGTCCCTAAATTACCAGCCTTTATGATGGAACATTACTAAAAAGATAAATCAATAGTTCGTTAATCGATTAAATGAAAATTCTATAAACGTAGAATACTCACAGTAGTCCACGAATACACGTAGCCATCGGGATTGGCGTTGGGAACGATGTACCAGTCGAGATTCTCGGCAATGTTCCTCACGTTGGTGTCTGTGCTGGTCAGCAGCTGGTTCAGGAGGAAGGTTGCCGAGGCAGGGCCAATCCACTCCCTCGCGTGCATACCTTACCACAAGACAAGAACAACCACTTCAATGTTATTATACAGTTTTAAAATTATCACTAATACTATACTATTTGTGATACTCGTGGTTTGTGTAAGGCAGGTTACACAGTTCAAGTAGCCGATTCATACAGTCTTCGCTGTATGCCAGATCCAACCAACTACGCGACATGCAAACTGGTTTCATTGGCTTGTTTGGTTGTAATTGAAATATGATGTTCAATATTTTCGGAGGTTTTGAATTCTAATATGTTTATTATCTAAGGTTCCTACTATAAGCAATTTCCGACATCCCACAAATGATAAAAAGGATTATAGATAGCCAATCATTCATCTATACTGCACATACTACATATATATTGCACCCAAACTGCCTTTGTAATGGTTGATTGTGCTGACTCCTCTCATAAAATATAATGATAATTCTGAGAAAGTACTTACTGTTGCCACCAGATAATAGGGATGTGACTATAGTTTAAGGACTCTACTGAATGACGAACCATACTAAACTGGCATGAGAAAAGATACATTTACGTTTAATGGAGTTTCACTGAACGAGAAACTTAGTTTACAATTAATAATTTTTTTTTAAATTTAGTCAGTTGTAACGAGAAGTGGCGAAATTTTCAGAGTGGTACCGGAAGGTAAAAAAATACTAGTGAATGTATTATCTACCATTTTTAGAACCCATTATAGGAAAAGAAGAGTAGTATTTCTGGTAATGATCCATCTCCTACGGGAGAACCAGAATTTGAGTTCTCTGAGCGAATTTCAAATTATTAAAAATTATTCAAGCAAACAAGGAGAACCACACGTAAAACTAAAACGACACAAACCATCGAAGGCTTTTATTAAATATATCGATTAAAGAACCAATGAATCTAAAGATGTGTAAAAATTAAGCGAATATAAAATTCGAAAATTTTGGAGACATCTTTTGGATTCAGACTATCCGGGAGCACCTCACAAAGACATTATAATATCTTATGAAAAAGAATAAGATTGCGCGATAAATGTGAAAACGTATACATGCAACGGTTGTTGATTGATTCTACATATCTCATCGCACAAATTGCTTTGCTTTAGTGTGAAACCTGCCTAAGGATTACTTAGTAAACCCACAAAGTTCTTAGATTCTCGTAACGTCATCTTTGGCATAGGAGATCATAGCTCATTCTTCCAATATTATTTACATACATCCTTGATGTAAGATGAATGTTGGATTGTATAGATACTTAAACCAAATAATGGAAATAAGATTGATGTTGGTTGTAGTTTGAAGAATATATTTAAAAAGAATACAAATTCTAATAGAATGACGACGAATATAAGGGGAATACTCATGAAATAAGTAAGATATTATACTCATAATGAAATAATTTACGTTAAATGAGCAACTAAACACGAAATATTCAAATTTTGATACCATGAATGATGCAAAAATGTAATTTACAAAATAAAATAATCGTAAGATATATTTCATAGTGTAGTCTGGTATGATTATACATCATATAAACAACCTAAAGGCCCACACAAAATACAATACTGTTTATCTCCACATTCAAAAGAAAATAAACACACGGAACGTTGGAAAGTTATATTTTTAAAACTATTTCATATACATATTTATATACGAATATGGGAAAGGTCTTGAATAAGGAAGTGAGTTTGCGTATCTTGAGTAAAAGTATTGAAAGTTGGAAATTGTTTATGATTTCAATTCCTATTCCCTCCACCTGTGGACACCTTCACATTTCCACCTCCCGATGCCCGCTATTAAATTCAGATCTAGTTTTAATCCCGAGGTACGTACCTCCTTCTAAGAAGACGGCGGGGTTACCAGCCTTGTAGGACACTTTGACACCCACGACCTGGCGACCTTCGTAACTGGATCCCACGACTATGGGACTCACGATACCAGGGTTCGCAGTCACGAGTGAGTCAAGCCATGCGTTGATCTACAGCACAGAAAAATAATCAGAACACTAAAATACAAGGACTGATTTTCAAGTAAGTACCGATATTTATTTTAAGAAAACGGAACATTATTTTCCAGATATTTTATCAATCATTACCCCACAACTCACTCTACTTAGAGTCACCGCCGTCATTCAGGTACTTATCGTAACGCGAAACCAGTTTTTGTATACCTTCGTCAAAGAAAGATGAAGCCTGTGATGAAATACAAGTCTGAAATTTCTTTTTTACCGCGGCTCATCGAGCACATTTTCAGGACCTTTGTGTCTAATCCACTTCTTCGGCATTTCATCCCCCACTATTGCTTCCGCATACACTTCACAAAATCACAGGTGAATTTTTGTTGACGTTGCAATCGCTGATCTCATTTTCCAGTCAGCGGGTCGTTCAATTGCATTGGACATTTCGAAACGCACTAAGGAAGGAAAACACAAAGTGACGATGTGTCTTGCTTCATAATAAATGAAATGTGATCGTTTAGGCTGAAATTGCGGCAAAATTGATACGGTACTTATTTAGAAAACAGCCCTCGCAAAAGACCATATTCCACACTTACGTCTTCCAGGGGGTAATAGTCCTCCCATCCCATAGTGGCTCTGGGCTTAACTGCTGGGCGCTCGTTATCGATCAACCTGAAGCACAAAAAAAGAATTACGCCCGTGAGCTACATTGTAATTCACATTACAAAAAGAAGAAGTAAAATCTAGACAGTAAAATTTCGTTAATTTTTTGGATACTTCTATTTATAATTTGTACACTTTAAACAGTGACGTTTATTTTTATTTCCAATAAATTCTAATTGAATGAAAATTAAACGTTCAAAGGCTTGTGCAAAAATATTTAACAATGGAATAATATATTTACATTAATTAATTTCCTCAGATCATATTTATTATTGTGTCCTTCAGAATGATACAAAGTACAGTTAGAGGACCCATGTAATGACCTCTTAACTGCTGTTACAGTTTCACCACACCCTTCATAGAGTTTTCCTTTACTTGCCTCAGACTATTGCACTTTCATAAAATAATGATAGAACAACAATTGTTTTCTTTTTATAAATTATTTAAATCATCCTCTTTGTCAGTTCTTTAATTTAAATATTAAACGTTACAACGTTTCGTATCTCTTTTGCCTAAGCGGGATTTGCGGCACTTTCCTGCATTTCGGCCGAAGGAGTCCTGGAGTGAGGTTCCATGCACAGCTAAATCTTGTAACTTTTAAAACCATGTTTTGTATTAAATTTTTTTTTCATAACATTTTACCTAATGTAATCCATTGTAAATTTCTGTTTAGTACTTGAAGAACTCTCAAATGAGAGAGGAAACGTTGTAATGTTTAATATTTAAAGTAAAAAACTGAGGCTGATTTAACTCATTTAATTGCTTTATTTTTAAATTATAACAACCTGAAGTGCCCGGCGTTGCCCAGGGTCCACGTACATAATAGAGCAGGAATGTAAGTAAAGAAACGTTTCTTATAGCTCTTGAGGGTACGCTACGTTCATATTTCTTCCGCGGAGGGATGACTTATAGTTAGAGGGGCGTGTAAACACCCGTTTTGTATATTTTCCAACCTAAATCTATTTCGGTTGTCAATTCCCACTTATTTTCAATCCTAGGCAGTGTAAATGGTGACATATCGTCAATTTTGTTTTACAGAGAGGTGGAATATTACCAACATTGTAGAAAATCTAATTTCGAATCGACCACGTGATCTCAGAATTTTTTCTGAAATCCTCAGGTTTTGAAATGCAGGGGCCTAAAGTTGTAGCTCACGACGGGAGGGGGTTGGTCCACATTGGATATAATCCCCTACTCGTTTCTTCAGGCTGAGTACGGACTTTGCTGGGGGGCGGAAAACCACCGAAAAGTGTAAATTACGAACAATTGTTGACATTTTTACTTTTACTATGTTTCGGCCCTCAGGAACACGTGCGCCAAAATTGGACCAGCCGTTTGGACGCCTCTAGCTGTTACATACATACTGACGGACGCACTGAAAAAGGTGCTTAGATATATAGACAGACGCATTAACAAACTTTTGTGACTGAATATTGCTCATCTGAGGAGACTTCTAACTGAATGTTCTAAAAACTATCACAAAGAGTAAAGGTGTTTTTAAACAAAAATTCACGGTATTTGAGCTTCATGAGGACTGTCCAAACCAAAGCCCAAATTTGAAAAATCGTGGCAAGGATTAACTATGGTGGCGAGAATTATATAAAATGTAAATATATTTTAATTATAATTTTTTGTTAACAGGCTACATGAGGGTGATCCTAAAACAGGCAACTCCCCTTTAATAGCATAGGAAGGGAATTGAAAAGGTGGGATGTGGAAGGTAGAGCAAGGTACCCAAGCGTTGACTAGGACCCCCGGGCTATAGTTTAAGGATCCCACCCAGTGTTTCTTCTAAAAGAAGGAAACCTGCATCAGGTAGGTCGGGTACTATTCTCACGCCTTCCAGAATGACGGGAGATGAGTTTCCGTGAGGTTTCAGCATCCCCTTCTCCGTGTCTCCACCAAATTTAGGAGGCAGTTGGCTGACTGATCCAACTGGATCAGCGGACAACTCTTACCGTATGCCCAAGGTCTTTACATAGTATTTTAAAAGCCTTCAACTAGAAAATAATAATGCTTACGAGGTTTCACTCATTGCCCGAATCTCAGAAGCGCATTTACCAGTTGCGAGTAATTTGCTAAGAGAAGTTCTTGTAGGTGTACTACTTACGTCTGCACATTTTCGACCATAATTTCGCTTTTGATGCCGCGAGAGTTCATCAGCTTCTGAAACTCTGCGATTTTATGGGGCACTACCATAATGTCGACAGTCCTGTTGGGGTAACTTGGATCTTTCCAGAAGCTCACCTGTAAGATGAAACAACAAATAATTTGTTATCACTAATCACGATGACGTTTATGATAATACAATATCGATGAATTGGTGAAGTTTATCCATATATATATATGGAACAATTTTTGTGCCATCAAGACTCTTTGGTTACTAACCACCACAAATTATATTGAATTTTGCCTTTTTATTTATTCTTATTATATTTTTATATTATTAGCGCTAACATTTGTTATTGGAGATATTGATCCGTTGTTGCAATTCCTAGATGCTGATTAAGCAAATGTTTTTTTTTCAATAAGGGAAATTGATCCATTTTACTAGAGGTCTCCCTTACTATCAGAAAAAAAAAGAAACGTCTTACACTCGTAAATGTAAAGTTTTCTTACCCCTCCAATTGTAGTCTCAAGATTCCTGAGCAACTTGATTTGGTCTTGTGTGTTGGGTAATACCCGGAACACACGGTAGTTGTCGTAGCGAACCTTTTCCGTAGACATGGAAAGGGCGACAAGACCCAGGAACACAAAAATCCATCGAGTCTCCATCTGTAAACAACAAGCTTTGTGATAAAGAAAAATTTTGATTATTTTTTGTTTCTACGTTTAACAGGAATGATAATTACACACATCTGATTGATAAGAATTATTGGAAATAACAGTTACACGAGTAATAAAATGTCTCGTTTATTATTTAATGTATTTAAGGATTAATTACATACTGTTTAATACTGAAAGAATTAGTCAAATCAATAAATAACTAATAGAAAGTATGGTAGTTGGGCGTGATTGTATGTTATTATTATTTAAACAAACAAAAAATTCAACCTTTAGGTCAATTATTTTTTAATAAATTTTAAAATTTATTAATTAATTATTTATTTGATATTGGGAAATACAATTTTTTTATTAAATAGCAAATCCATGCATTCAAAAAGTTCATACTGTTGTTGTTTACTATTAAGTTCTTAGAATAGTCTGATGCAAGCCTTTTCATTTCAAAACTACATAACTACCAGATCCCACATACTTCTTAAACTGCTTAGCGTATTCCACCCTAGCCTCCCTCTTTTGTTCTTACCCGATACACTTCCCTCTAATACTAATTTTACAAAACCATTATGTCCCTATAAATAGGAAAATATAAGTACAAGAATATTTTATAAATAGCTGATAAAAACCAATACATAGATGTGATTAAAACTATAAAATATCCCGCAAAACTTAATTAAAGAATAAAAAAATAGTTCGATGTGGGAAGTTTATGGGATACGCGGAACTGACCAATCACTCTTGAATACTCTCCACGAACCGGTTATAAGAAAATTTAGATATTTCATTTTAGAAAAAGATTTTACAGATCCCCAAGAGAAAAAAACTGTAGTTCGGTTAAGAACAGAGACGAGTGATCGTTCTCTCCACTTATACAGTTTCCGTTATCCACTCACAGTTAATTGCTAAGACTGGGGATAATTATTTTATCGCGTTCTATTAGATTGCGGAAATTGCCTTTCTAACTTAACACGCGAATTATTGCAAAAAATTAAGTAAGATGTTGGTATCAGTTGTCAAGTCTCTTGCGTTGGTGGGTGGTTTCTTCTTCAGACAACATTGATTTTGCGAGCTATTTAAAGATTTTTCTAGATTTCATTAAACAAAAGTTTACCTCACATTATGCAAAATTGTTTTTTGAAAGGTAAAATACCTTTATGTGACTGTATTCAATTTATTTGGGGGAGGGTAACAGGCTACAAGAGGGTGAGGCCGGAAGACTGTAGTTTTTATGTGACATGAAGGCGTATTCACGTCTGCGAACAATTTTTAGTTGAGACTTAAGACACAGTATTCACATTGTAAGTCCAAGAAACGCTGAAGCTTTGGGAAAGTCCAGGAAAGAACGTTTACACAAAAATACAAAGCAATCTTGAAATTCCGAGAAGAATAATGGAACACTGTAAGATGAAACACTACAAAGGAAGGAACTAATTTAATACAAAAAATATGCAGAATATAGGAGTATAATTAAGATAATTTCTGGAGTGACGTTACATCCACTCCTAAATTGTAATTAACGTACCACGTCATACTTTATTGATTAACTCATCTTAAATTTAATTCAACGGTATTATGTGCCAATAGTATGCTTTAACCTTTTTAAAATTTATTAGAAAAATGTATATAAGAAATGAAAAGTAAAATTGAGGAAATCAAATTACTGAAACAACTCATAAAAACAGAAAACCACTATATTACTCTACACATTGTATACAACATTTCGTCCACGATTTTAGTAAAAAATTTTCAATATATTTTGATTAAGAAAATAGTCAGTTACACTATATGGCAGATGGAACTCTTCGCTTACGAGAAATTTAAATCGTTTTAAAATTCTTGATTCCAGTTTAAATCACACGAGATGAGGTTTTTTCTGTTGTACTATTCATTTAAAAAATAGAGGTGAAAATTTTGCGTCTTAGACTGAGTTCGTGTACAATATAATCGCATTCTTCAATTTTTTTAATTAAAAGCGAAAAAATTTAGTTCCAGAAGAAATTTTATTATATTTTTTTAGCTCAAGAAGTCGGTAAGTTGAGGGCGAAACGTTGTAACGTATCTAATGTGCGAGTAATATTTATAAAAGTTAATTTAATTTTAATCATTATTTAGCTTTTCATATGAGATGAATTTATAAAAAATATGTTCTAAATTTTGATTTATTATAGACCCTAAGGAAAGGTTAACACTATGATGTCTGAAATAAAATATTCACCCTTATGAAGAAAATAGGATATAAGTTCATTTACATAAAAATTCGTTTGCAGGGCCTTCAATACGATTATAAAGATAAAATAGAACTGACGATCCGCTTAAAGAGCTGTGACAAGGCGGAAATATAATCTTTCACAATAAATTTATAAAGGGGAAGCAACGAATTAAATGAAGATAAAAAATTTCGATTAAGATCAAAACACACCGCTTTATCAAATTTTGTTTAGAGTAGTACCACCACTCTCAATGAGATTTTCTAAACGCACATATTTGTTTACGGTTCTTGGGAAACAAATTTTGCGGATAACCAACGAATTAGATCCAAAATTCTGAGGTGAAGACAAAAAACCATTAATTATCTACTTTAAATACCTCGAACCGCTGCTTACCGTAACTGAATGCTACATGACAATCAAATTCGTGATGCATATATATGCTTCAATGAGGAAGATAAAACGGTTATCTTTTCTAAATCTCAGTGGAAAATTGAGATTAGATCACGACAGTGGATCGGGATTTCCAATCATGAAACAAAGGGCAAGTATGTCATCAAACATCAGACTTTCGAAACTTGCCTTATCATTTACACGTGAGAGAAAAATAAATATTTTGACAGTGAAGCAATTTGTCCTCAGTCCGTGATTTTATTCGCTGTATTAATGAAATCAAATGTCTATTAGTTTTTTAAAATTGAAGGAAAAATTAATTAATATTTAGATTTCACTGCGATAATGTAACAAAGTAATATTTTAAATACACAAAATTGTACGATAATTACCCAAGGAAGAAACAGAAGTTAGCTCCGGGTTCAGATGCTTTTTAGAGTAGTTTTTAATGTTGAAATCCGATAAATATATGGGGAAAAGTTAATCATATCGCATTTCGGCAATTACCAAACCAAGGTAGATCTTCAAGATCATAAAAGCAGACCTTCCTTCAGGATTAGACACTAACATATAAGCTAGCCGCTTTTTCAATCGGAAAAATTATAGAAGCATTTATTGGACTGGATGTATTGATTTTCCGGTAATTATTTGATGTAAATGAATTACAGAAGTTCACCCAAAATCTAAGAGTTTAAAACTAGTTCTCTGGGGTGAACAAAATTTCATGACAACCGGATGAATGGTATAGGAACGCATAAGGGACAAACATAAGTCACAGAGCAGTTGACCAGAGCAAGGTATATAAAGGTGAAGATCACCCTCATATCACCTATAACTACCTATACATTGTCACCCGGTTGAAAAGTCCAGAGGAGTACAAGGGTGTCCGTTATGGCTTAACTTCCTCTTACTGGTTATGCCTCCCCCTCCCACCCTCTTGACTCCAGGGCAAAGATTTTGAATAAAGTTTCTGAGAAGTCCAGGGGTGTGTGCTTTGGCGTACCAGACGGCCAAGTGTCTCATAAATCTAGTCGAGATATTGAGTCGGGTTTGTTACGTCCCCACAACAAACACTGTCTCCCGTTATCGGAAGGGCGTGGAAGTAAACCCAAATGTCCGATCAAACTGATGCAGGTTTCTCTAAAGGTTTCCCTGCATCTCTTTTAAATGAATCACCTAGTCAACCTAGCATACATTGTATTTATTTATATAGGTAAAAAAAATACTTGTTCGCGGTACCTTAGTGTCTGACATCTTCCAGAAAGTTTATTAAAGAATTTTCATTCATTTGTGGTCTCGTCTAGTTGTTAAATTGTTTGTTTAACTTTATTAATGATTAGTTGTATATGACAGTCATAGTGCTTGATTCGTTTTGGCATTTATTCATTGAACGTAAATAATTATATGTAGTTGAATAATTAATAGTTGCATTTTTCTAACGTCAATTGAACTAGTAAATAAATAAATCGTCCAAAATTACAAAAACTCAACGTTATACAAAATTTGATAAAATTTTGTTCCAATAAAATTTACTTAACGCTGGGTTGTTCTTTCTTTTAGTTACGTTATTATTAAGTATTGTGCCTACTGGCAGGTCCTTGGACCTTGATCTGTTCTGAGATGCTTCTATTATCATCAAACATCTGCCTTCCAGTCCTCCACGACCGGGAAATTCACCCAACTGTCCTTCGATGAACCCGATCCAGTTTACCTTTCGCTAAAAAGAACTCTGGTCAAGATGATTTTCTCCTCATTTTCTCTTTTTAGAACCTCTTCATTATTTACCACTTTTTTTGTTTAATTCTTATACGAAACCACAAAAAATTTCAAAACTTTCCAGACATTTTTCCATCCTTCTTAAATGTCACGTTTCTGCCAATACAGATCACTATTCTCCGGATGCAGCTTGGAAGGACCTTTTCTTAGTGACGGTGTAATGGCCATTGCGATTCGTGATCTTATTTTCTTCGTGCTACGGGTATGATTTACATTTCTTGACTAAAGTATTTCCTGGTGTAGAGAGAGTTTTCGTGTTTCCACGCTGGTACAACACCCGACGTCATCGTCCATACTACTCATATCTTAGAGTAACGATAAGAAATCTCACACATTTGTGAAATTATCATCCTTTTCAGTCACGTGGAAAGTTACAACGTTTTTCTTGACTTATCTCAATCCGAGATATTACAGTGGTGAGGGGATTAAATTTTAATTTTACTTATGATTCACATTACGTTAATAATTTAATTCTATTGGGACAAAACGTATTCGTTTAACTTATTTCGATATACGGTTTCATTCTCGGAAACTGAAAAAGAAATTCTGCACCAGATGACACACGAATTCGCCTTTGTTCAGTGTGTTGCTAAAATATGCGCATCAACGTCTTAGCTGAAGGGAAGCCAATTCTGGATAAAGAAGAAAAGACACGACGATGGAAGAGATAACTAGAAAATCTGTATCACGCTGGAAATCTAGATCAGTCAGTAATAGAAGGAGAAGAGGAGGTGGATGATGAAAAGTCGGAGTTTGACAGATCTGAGCAATTGTAAAGCGCCAGGAATTGAAAACCTTCCAGTGGAGTTGATAAGATCATCGGGCGTAGAAGCAAAATGATGTATGTTCATGATCGTTTGCAAAATCTACGAAACATGAAGAGTTCCAGAAGATTTTAGTAAAAACATAACTATACCCATACTGAAGAGGACTAAACGCGAACAACACAGGACACGTAGTCTGCATGCAAAATATTAACGAAAATAGTATATTGGAGGATAAAACGTCAAATAGAATCCGAGTTAGGAGAAGATCAGTTTAGTCTTACGGATAATGTAGGGACGAGAGACGCAATATATATTCATGAACGTAGACTTTCCCGGATGAAATATTCACGGTTAACCAACCGGGCCAGGTTTTTATAAACACACAACGTTTCTGCTGATGACAGCGGCAGAAAATGTCCGCAGAAAACTTTGTGTTTTTAAAATCCTGACCCGGTTGTCTAACCGTGAATATTTCATCAGAAGCAATATTTACTTTGCGTATAATTTTAGAAGGCATTTGTAGATTTAAAAAAAGCCTTTGATAACGTGAACTAGAACACACTATTAAGGATTTTGAAGAGGACAGGAATAAAATATAAATAAACAAGAGTTATCCATAACCTGTACAGAGGCAGTCCGCAGCAATTAGAATTGAAAGACAAGAAAAAATATAGAAATTAAAAAAATGAGTAATCCAAGGATGCAGTCTGTCGCCCATGCTATTTAACTGTGTACAAAAAAACGGGCGATGAAGAAAATTAAAACGGAATATGGAAAAGGAATCATACTGTAAGGAGAAAAATTAAAAAGCGTACGGTTTGGCGATAATATTGTAGTAAGATATTATGGGAGTCAGAAGAAGACTTGGAAACCATACTAAATTGCATGAACGTGGTCCTGGAGATTAATAGAGGGAAAACTGGAGTGTGGTATGCGAAACAGGGGAATAGCAAAGAGGTTTATATTGGGAAGAGATATTTTGAAGGAAGTTATGGAATTCTTTTGCTTGAGTCGGTAAATTAAACATCACTCCGGCAGGATTCACGTATCTTCAAACGGCCAGAATTTGGATTTCAGGCCCGACCGGGTTAAAGAAACTCACTCGATGCGTCTTGGACAGGGGAAGTCAGACGTGTTTCATCAGAACTCAAGCTAGACATCATTGGAGATCGCTCGTTAGCCGTCACTGGATTTGAAACATCAACCGCGACTTCCAAACATCACAAACTGGTTCGATTACAGTAAGAGGAATTTGGTGCGATTCTAGCTTACCACTTTCTGAATTTGAGACGAAACCTAACTTCTCACCACAGCCGACGGCTCCCCACGACATATCACATCTGGTGCAGGCTAAGACACGGACAATTCCAACGACCTTCCCATTGAGATTCTTATTGGAGGTGGCCAGTATTGGCGTATTGTTAAAGATACTGCGCCGATCCGCCTTTCACCTACAATGGTTTTGATCCCATCTCGATTGGGTTGGATATTTAGTGGGAAGCGTTCAGGCACACCGGTTGATGCAAATATTGTCAACTTTATTGACGTCGATGATGACAATCCTACTGTTCATCTATCAAGAGGACGTACGGCAGACAGGTTACTTGGACTTGAAAATTGGTGGTATGGACCATCTTGGTTACCCAAGGAGCCTTCCCAGTGGCCATGCAATTCTTCGACTGTTGGTGCACTTCCTGAAGATAAACCACCGACTCAACAGGTCATTCTCACGCCAACAATAGATCCCATCATTGACGTTGCGAGATTCAGCTCCTACAAGAAATTAATGTGTGTTACGACCTGGGTCCTGCGCGTAACAAAAGTACTTCGTCATAGAGATCACCCAAGGGAACTGACGGCAGAAGAAATTACTTTTGTAGGTAATTACTGGATCAAGGTGGCGCAAATGGAAAGTTTTCCATCTGAAATTGACGTACTAAAGCGAGGTGACAGATCAAGGATAAAATGTTTGAACCCTTTCCTGGACGATGGAATAATGCGTCTCGGCGGTCGCCTGCAATTCGCAGACCTGACACGTGAAAAAATTCATCCAATTATTTTAAACGGTCAGAATTATTCACTCTGTTATTATTAAATAACATACTTATGTTCCCCTTCATCACTCCAGCGTTCACATTGTTTTATCTGTGCTTCGGTCGACATTTTGGATACTACGTGTCCGTAGTGCTATAAAGAAGGTAATTTACCGTTGTATGCCGTGTAAGATGGCACGGGACTTCTATGGACAAGTGGCAGAGGCCCCACATCCTTTCCAACGAATAACCATTTCAAAACCATTCTACGTTACTGGAGTGGACTTTGCTGGCCCACTCTACGTCAATGCAAAATATTGTACAAGGAAAAGCTATATAGCCTTATTTAAGTGTGCAACTACACGAGCCCTTCATCTCGAGCTTTGTAGATATGACGACTGAGCGATTTTTGCAAGCACTCCAGAGGTTCATTGGCAGACGCTGACTCCCACACACTATATATAGCGACAACAAGTGAATCGCTAGCTGTCTGATCTATGGACATCCATCTCGTCAAGTAAAGCATACCAATTTCTTTCAACCCACGCAGTAACCTGAAAATTTGTTGCCCCACGTGCAGCTTGGTGAGGAGGATGGTTGGCTGCACCAAAAGATGTCTCCGGAAGGTACTAGGGCGCGCATGTGTCGACGAGGAGGAGCTGAGAACTGTACTCATCAGCATTGAAGCTGTACTAAACTCTAGACCACTGACGGAAGATGAATCCAACGGCGATGTCCTAACGCCGGCACATTTCCTCGTTGGTGAACGACTTGCTTTGCTTCCAACAGGACCAGAACCATCGATAATATTAATGCTGAAAACTTTTAGAAAGCGCCAGAAAATGGAAGATGACTTCCGGAAACGTTGGCAAAAGAATATCTTCTGCTACTTCAGAGTTTCCGTCAAGTACGGCAACCGAAAAAGAGAACGAATATTCGAGTAGGCGACGTCGTTCTGCTCCACGTCTCATGTGGAAGAAGGCGTGAGTACAAGAACTGCGGACAGGAAGACATTGACTCGTGCGCACCGTCATTATTTTCACTCCATAGGGAAAAGAATTAGCAAGACCTGTCCAGCTGGTCGTACCATTGGAAATCAACCTGGGTGGGGAGGATGTGGAGCACCAATGACCTTAAATGCAAAGACACTTGGGATAGTGAGATATCTGTGGAGAAAGGCGAGACGTTGTATTGTGTGAGCGTATGTTAATTTATAAATAAATACAAGTTGTGAGACGAATACGAGTTTTATGTATTGTTCATCCCCGACAATTCTTTTTAGAACTTCCTCGTTTGTGATTCTATTCACCCATCTGATTTTCAGCATTCGCCTATAGCACCACATTTCAAAGGCTTCTATTCTTTTCCTTTCCCCAACTTCTATAGTCCACGTTTCGCACCCATCTAACGCCACGCTCCATACCAACATTTTTAGCAACGATTTCCTAATATTCACGCTTATATTGCCTGTAAGTACATCCATCTTTTCCGCCAAAGCCTTCCTTGCCTGTGCTATCCTACTCTTTGTCTACTACACTTCCACCATCCCTCGTTATTACGCTTCCCAAGTAGCAGAACTCCTTAACTTCCGTCAAAATATCCCTTCCCAATCTAACACCCTTTGTTATTCTACTGTTTCCCATACTACACTCCATATTGATATTAGATAACGTGAATAATAGAATAAACTAATGTTTTATACCTTTATGACGCGCTTTTTCGTTTTATAAAATGTTTCAAAAATTGTTAAACGTGCCTTTTGCAATTATATTTCTAAACTGAAGATCTACACTTTATGATTTAACATTTATAAGGTGACTGCAGAGATTCTCACCTTGAAGAGATCACGTTATCCCGACATGTGGTGTTGATACTGGATAAAATTAATTATCTAGCATATAAAGTGGACTAGAGATTGTAGAAAGATTACAACAGACTTTTGAGATCTTATTTCAGACTGAAATGTGTATTACGTAAACGTACATGTTTTAGTTAAACCCGTTCCTTTTTCTTCTAGAATAATTTCGAAGGAAGGCGACATGACGGCGAAATGTCCTGTTACCTTTATAGCCTAAATTCTTTGCAGTCTAAAATACTTCTTTAGCTGCCCTTCGCATATTTGGTATACAGATGCATTCATTGGCGAACGAATATCGCAAATTTAAATCTTCAAACGCAAAAAAATTAAATAGTTCATTTGACAAATAAATATACATTAAATAAAACAACCTCTTTATCAGAATTTATTTTATTTAAATATTGAACTATACTAAGTTTCGTCTCTGATTTGAGACTTCAGGTATAATAATTTAGCTGTTCATGGAACCTCGCTCCATAAGCACATAAATTTTTATACCTGAAGATGTCTCAAATCAGAGATGAAACGTAGTATTAATAGTTAAATAAAATAAATACTGACAAAGAGGCTGTTTTAACTCATTAAAATTTTTTATGGTGATCCAAAAGTCTTGAGTATCCTGCGTTCAACTTGTTGTGGACCCGACTTGGGCATGTGACCGACGATCACTTTGATCAGATTCATATTTCCATTGACACCTTTTCTTCTTTGCAATCACAGTAATTGATGCGAACACGTTTTTACTTTTAGGCATGACTAAAATACACATCTGTATTTCTTTACCCATGAATTCACCATTTCCAAAATAAACGCAACAATCAATCAAAATTAATAGTCATAATCCAATTGAAATAGAATATAATCTATTCATTAGTAAATTAAATCGACAGTTGAGAATGGCATAACTAAGGAAACCACAGGCTATGAACGCTTCATATGACAGTAGCGTCAAAAAATTTTCTACTCCAGTCGGCTTTGGCGGGGCATGTTCGTCGTGATACGCGCCAGATGGCAGTAATAGATTTTTTTGCAAATATTTATATTCCTTTCTTCTGAACCATGCAAGATATCGAAATTCAACATACACGAAAACTGAAGTTAAAATTCCATAGAACCTTTAAACCGTTTCGGAGTATACTGAAGACAAACTTTCAGTCAGGCAAAACTTTTAAAATCAGTTATTTATTTTTAGACGCCTTATACGTAGTAGTTTTCACTTAAATTTTGGCATTTATTTTGAAATTGGTATACATATTATATTAATTTATATTTTGTTAAAAATTAAATAGTTTGACCGTTGTAAACTTTCTTTAGAACATTAAAACTATAATAGCTTAGAAAATGAGTGTAGAATATATACGTACAAATAAAAATCAGTTTCGATAATTAAAATACTACATATTTGAAGAAGTTATTTCTTACATTCAAATAAAATGAAGGGATTTATTTAATAACTAACTGGGGCCCCGGCGGTTCCCGGGCATTTCTTTGTATTATCCCGGTTCATTATTTATTTATTGGTCAACATATGATTAAAAATGCTTCGAAAACGTCACAATATGAACCTCAAATGTACTTCGAGTATCTCGAGAGATGTCAAAAATATTCCCGGTACAAATATTTTCAGTACTGTAACAAAATGAAACTTCTCCCACTTAAGGGATGAATTTTTACTTAAATCGGATATTAAAGGTCATAATGTAATACAGAAACCCGCATTACACCGGTTTCAACACCAAATTTGATAGTTTCCTAGTTATTTTCATATGACTCATTTCCATCCCATCCCCCTCCCCCCAAAGCTGAAAAGGGGTTGAAATTATACTTAAATATTGTCGGGGAAACACTTTAAAAGAATTTTTTTTAAGTCAAATATGAGCCTTCATTACCAGTAAAATTCCACTAATTCCACCTCCACCCCTAGGAGTAGAAACCGTGTCTTATATCCAAAGTGTTTGGTTTTGGGTCGTGAGGAATATGGAAACAAAATTATATCAAAATTGTTCTGTCCTTTAAATATATTAGTGTTTTACCCCATCCCATCCCCCTGTTAGAGGTTGAACTGCAATTTAATACACATTCGAAATGTCAGAATCAAACTCAAAGACTCCCATAGCACCCATTTCGATACGAAACATATGACGCCTCCTACACCCCAACGATGCATGTAGTTGAATTTATACACAAACAAATTCACCGAAAACACTATCAAACTAATTGACCCAATATATATATATATATATATGAAATAACGACATTTTATGAATTTCTAAAAATTACCACCCCTCCGCCCCTGCTCCAAGTGGTGGTAGCCGTGTATTAACCCTAATTGTGTTGATATTGTTCGCCAAGAACAGCTGTTCAAAATTTGGTCGAAATTGTTCCATGCGTTAAAGATAGTATACTCAAGTCTCTTATGGGATTAAATGTAAATTAAATTTCATTTTTATGTAAGAATTAACCTCAGAGGCTCACATTACACCGGTCTATAGCCCAATCTGGATTGGTTATTTTTGTTTTGCCTCTCCTCCCCCACAACTAAGAATACTCCCCTTCGATTATGGCTGGGGTTGAAATTATATGCTAGCTGCATTGGAGGACACTCTTTCAAATTAATTGGTCAAAAAATGTATTTATATGATGAAAATATTGGCCGTTTCTGCTTATTTAAAATTTTCCACCCCTTGTACCCACGCCACTAGCCTCGACAGTGCTGATTTCCAGACGTACGGAACACGTGTACAAAATTGGGTCGAATTTGGTTCACTCGTTTAGATTTTTATGTGAAACATACATTCAGATAGATACACACCCACATACATACAGGCAATTTTATTATAGAGATTAATACTAAGTACCTTTTAGTAATATAATATAAGATATTTACTTAAAAGTAGTGTCTCGTATGAATTATATTTTATTGGTAGACAAGGTATATCTTTGGAAACACGATCATTGCCGTTTGTATTTTTTAAAGAGACTTGCAAAAGAAATGTCATTAATGCCGAAATGTGCTTCTTAGTGAGTTTCAACAGAAATATGAAATTTCGTCGTGAACGTGATATAATTTGAGGATAGCGTTAGAGACGAGAAATGTAATTTTGATATGGTTTCCTAGATTCCGAGCACAACTACGAGTATTATTTCGCATGCAAGGTAAAACTGCAACTCATTGATACCGCAAAGCCTTATTTATTTACTTGGAAATTGTTTAGTCATTTTCGATAATTTTGAACTCACGTATCGAAGGAATCCAAAAAGACCTTTACTTAAAATTGTATATTTCAGACTTTCCCTATTTAGTCCTGGAAATCATTTTCAAAGCTGTATAAAATGAAGATAAATCTGTTACTAAATTAGAAATATTTGACTGAGAACGCATTTAATATTTTCTTAAATTACAAATAGTTTAATGAGTCTTTAATTTAGTCAATTACAAAGATTTATTATTTAAATATTTGCGACAAATGGCGCAATTAATATTTGCGTCGTTACTGTTAGTAATGCGCGTGGCTTATTCGGTGTGGGAGGGGCCAACTCGTGACGTATTACGTTTGGGGAACAGTATTCCCGTGTAACATTATTATTACAGTAAGTTCTTCTTTGCAGTATTTTAGTACACTGAGTTAGTACCATGCTTCTAAATTTACACTTATCAAACGTAACATATTATAATTAAATAACTTCCTTGGAATCTAAGAAATAAAATAATTTTAATATTATTGATATTCAAGCATGTAATGTTAACGTTTCCCAGTGATAATATAAAGGAACATGAGTGTGGCGTATATAATGAATAAAATAAGTAAATTATGTTGTAAAATTTCATCAAAATTACTAGGCCTACAAACATTCAACCTCACGAATGTTTCCGCGTCTCTCTGTCTTTAGGTGCACCTTGCAGCTGCTTTACATCCAGGGATGTAGTGTGATCCAGGTCCAACACCTCTCACATCACCATCGCGTCTCATCGTCTGATCTTATGTCCACCTGCCTCTCTCACATCACCGTCCCCTCTGGCTGTCTCGCCTCCTATGCTCTCTCTCCCCGACTGATATCGTCTGCCCTTTGATCCATGCCTCGTCTCATCTCCTTTTTAACTTCTCGCCCCGGAGGTTCCCCGCCACCGATTTTTCACACAAAATCTCCGGGGTTCCCCTCGGGATTTCACACAAGCCCGCGGGAGTTTCCTTGTGGGGCTTCACCCACTTTTAGACAATGTCGCACAAAACTTTCTTCATTGTAGGCCCAACTGCATTTCAAATTACAACAATTACTGAGAATTGCTCCCGAATCGGCTTCACATTACAACAATAAATTAATTATTTATATACTATTTGCACCTTAAAATTAAACTATGTAACCAAAATCAGCAGGTACCTGCGTTTTTACATTACAATATATGTAT